>JAPYZE010002454.1:0-22717 GCA_030522805.1 Leptomastidea abnormis
AAATGAGAAAAGTTGATAATGTATTTGGTAAAAAGGAAATAAGATTGAAATTGAAATTCGTGAAAGCTCAAAAAAGTAATATAGCACAGTTTAGAGCTTTTATGACTGAGCTTTAAAATAGGATTGAACAAATTATAGCACTGATTTTTCAAAATATATTTGTATTTACTATGTCAAATACATTTCTTAAACATTGTATTTTTGTTTATACATTGTAAAGACTCAAGCAATTTTTTTCATTTTTACTAAAAATAAAAAGAAGAATGTAATTTATGCACTTTGAAAAGTTAAACCTACAAAGTTTGAAATGAGATTTTTTTTTTACAAATGAAAGAGTATAAAGTTTTCCCTTCAGAGTAAAAATCAACTCGGTTAACTAAAGTTTTCTCCACGCAAAGTAACAATACTGTGTTGTATACAACAGGCATATAACGCTTAACATGTTCTTAAAAATCGAGCTTTGCATTTTCACAGAGGTTTTAAAAAATATATATGTAGTAAAAAGATTCGTGTGATATCTTCCACGTGACAAAACTTCCTGTTACGTATTACACGTTTTTGCATCGTACCGTAACTTTTTTTTTATACAAAAAAACGAATCCATTAAAGTTTCGTATAAACCATTTTTTTTTTTTTTGCGATCTGCAACAATCACGTTCTTTCTTATTCCTGTTAACAGAAGTTGAGAAAAGGTAATCTCAAAAGAAAAAAAAAGATTGTCATTCCAAGTTTTTAAAATTCGTTTGAGCATACAATTTTCTCATGCAAGCAGATCACTAGTCTTTATGATTATTTCTTTCCCGTTAAATAAAAAGCTGCAAGTTATATTAGCAAATAATTTCATTGGTTTTTACGCTATTCAGTTTACATACACACATATCAGACTTATGTATATCTGGCTGTAGCCAAATTTTTTACTAGGTCGCGCCGGAAGTATAATCCTCCTCCCCTCCTGGCTGTACATATATAGCTTTGCTTGTTCCGGTCTATACCCATATAACCAACTCCAACCGTCCGCGATATTTACCCTCCATTTACTTTTATTTCGTTACCACTGCCTTTCTCTCTCACTCACTCGTTACGCTTCTGCCTCGTTTCATGCCTTTATTTCGTTTAGCCTCTATATCCTATATACTATACTCATACTACCAATGTACATACACTTATAGCTTCTTAATTCACGAGTCACGCAAAGCCACTGTCTCTCACTATGCTAAAAGCAACTTTTACTCTGAATATAACCAAAGTTCACTGTCTATCTCTTTTCTTCCTTGGTTATATTACAAGCGCGTGCCAATCCCTAAATCGAACATTCACTTCCGTTAGATGTTTTCCCACACAGACATGGATGTTGTTGGAAAATTGTCGAAAGCACACTTGCTCTATCTATATTACTAGAACATGCACATGGAGTGTGTAGAGTTTTGAAAGAAAAAAAGAAAAGTCAAAGTATAAGCTTTAATGAGACAGGAAAAAAATATACGAGTACCGTCAAGCAATTCAATCTGAAAGTCTCCGCGGGAGTTTGAGTTTTTATGTTTGAAAAAAAAAACGGTATTGGATATGCGCAAGCTTGGACGTTGATTTTATATGCGGGATTGAAATCAAGATTGGAGGATGGGGGGGGGGGTTGATTGTTTTGGGGGATGCGGTGAATTTTAAAGGAATGTATGCTTCGAGTGGATTGGACTGTAAAAAAAAAATATCTAGAATTGTAATTTGGATTTTTTTGTTGTTTTTAAGATTTTGTGCTTTTTTAATGAAGCTTTTTTTAATTAAATTTTAAACATAAAATAATATTACTGAAATTGTTTTTCTTCTTTTATTTTTTAATGCATAATACCGAATCGATTTATAAGATATTTTAGTTTTAGATTTTGACATGTGTTTTTGTTTTCGTAAAATAAAAATAATAGTTTTATTCGAAATATCTGTATAAACTTTATGTATTCATTAGATAAAAATCAACCTACTTATACACTATGTCCAATACATTTTACAAAACAAACTCCCTCGTGCTAATCAAATATGTATGACATTCATGCATAAGCAGATAGACATTGCTATAAATATAGAGAAATAAAGCTATTTGTTTAGATACCGAGCAAAATAAAAATCTTCAACAGTTTTCGTAAATCGTACAATTTAAAGTATAGTTTCTACACACGCCACGATCACGTAGTATCATAAACTTTGTTATACCTGGCAATAAGAAAAGCATATAAGAATCATAAAACATACGTGAAATATCATAAATGTCACCGAATATTTGAGAACAAGAGGGAAAAATCGTTTTCTTTTGAATTCGCGTGAAATCGTGCTGGTAGCTTTGTACGTTTTTGTGCATTTGGAGAAAAATGAAGTTATAGGTACGCTTTATGTTAACGCACTTTGAAGGCCATTTCCTGGGTCAGGAAGTGTTTCTTGGGTAATGGTGATCGGAGGATGTAGTTACTAGGAGAGAAGCTTCGGTGCAATGAAAGCTTTGAGAGAGAAAGAGTATGTATGTATAGGAAATGTCGGAGATGTTGAAAAGAGCTTTTTTCTTACTCGATTTAGTTTTGACGGGTAAATTCAATGTGATAGTTGTATTTTGTGATAAAATGAATTGACTTTTGAATGTAGTACGTGTGAAATAATTTTTATAACGTTAATAAAGTAGGTTTAAATAATGGTTGTTTATTATTTTACTAAATTTATTACAGAAAATTAAAAAAAAAATAATTTTAAAATGTGTTTATCTTTTTAAAAAATTTATGTGCGAACAAACGCTTTTAAAATACGACCTCAGAAGATTTTTATGTCACACACACACACACACACACACACACAAAGCTGGGCGTTATGAAATATTCATAGAATATGCATCTTAAATGTCTTTCAAGCATCAAAAAGTTTAAGTTTTCGCTCTGGAAAATATCTATTAGAAGAGAATAGTTGATAAACTTTAAATGACTTAACGTTAAATGTGTACAATGAAATAAGTATATATACGCTTGAAATGCCTTTACCTTTTTATTAAGAATTTAACAATAGATAATACGTATTTTTTTTTTATTAAATTTTTCTAAAGCTTATATATTTTTGCTTCCAAGTACTTTCATACAAACAAATAAAGACTTAAATTTTTACGATTACAATTTTTTTTAATCAAAAAATATATTAAAGTTAAATATTAAAAAGGAATGATATTAATAATATTCAATTTAAAAATTTCCGAGATATATCGTTTATCTATCGTCAATACAAAGTGCTCAATATACAAATATTTCAAATATAATTGTTTAACCATTAGCTCACTCATATATACAAATTAAATGCAACAATTTTGTCAATGTATACAAATATGCATGTACACATGCGATATAGTTAAATCGAGCGCAAAAGCGAAGCGTCCAGTTGAATCACGAGAAAGCGCGGTGTATATATACACGATTAATCCACTCGAAACTCTCCCACAAAGCAGGTACCTGTATGTATACCAGTGTTTCCCCCTTTCCTCAGTTCCTCTTCAATCGTTCTTCTCTTTCTCACACACACTCGCTTTTGCAATGAGAAATCCAAGCTTGTAAAATGGTCGCAAAAGCTCTCATCGCCTGTTGCAACGCACAAGTCTCTCCTCCCATCCGCAAGCTCTACAGCTAAAATCGATATAACCTTCCCCCATACCCTTTACCAAGCCAATTCACACTTGTACGAGCATATAGCAAATGCAATTGCGCAAATAACACGCGATATCTCCGCTTTATTAGACATCCAGCGATATGAAATGTCTGTCTGTGTATATATCCGCGCGAATGTAAACACGATATAGGATATACATATATAGGTTTAACCGTTACGATTCGCGTTTACGAAAAACGATATCAAGTCGCGGTAATTTCGTTTAAAACGAATTTTTCGTAGAAAAACGAAAAGTATAAATCAAATCGATATAACGTTAAAAAGAGCTTGCAGGTTGTACAAGAAGGGAAAAGGGGCGCTACTACTGCTGCTGGCTTTTTAAGCGAAATTTCCACCTCGAGCTTTCATATAAAAAGGAGGATGGGAAGCGGCTCAAGCTTTTTCTTTCTCTCTCTTGCTGCCTCGTCCTCGTAAAATTTATTTCTCCTCATATCGGCTGGCCGTCAGGCCGCGTGTGCAAGCTCTGAGCTTATTGTTTCCCCAGGCGCGTGTGCAAGCTTCTCTCTTTCCCTTCTATATACCCTTTACCCTATATAGATATAATACCACGTCAGATATATAGCGGAAATCTTGAGCTTGTCAAAGCCGCGTATATATACGCCAGTAGAGTAGAGAGACACACGCCGAGATCGTAAAATTTACTTCAAGCTTCTTTCTGGGGGATACCAAGATTTCTTTTTTCTTTTTTACTTTTTTTTTTATTTTTTTATTGGCCGGCATCTGGTGCTGAGATAAGATGAGCTTTCGCGGGTGTAGAGGATAGAGAGTGTATGACGAGTCGCCTAACGCTGTATGGCCTAGATTTTCATTCTGGATTTAAGCTCGCTTGCGGGTTTCGCGGTGGTCGCGTACGCGCGCGAGAGAGAGAGAGAGAGGCTTCCGCTGTACAGTGGAGGATGGAATTGGGATATTTTACTTCGTGTGTGTATGTGTGTATGTGGCTTTTTGTATTTATTTCACAATCTCGCTTGCAGCGCTGCATTGTTCGTCATTGCCTTCTTTTTTTTTAGGGTAGCTTTTACTATTCTAATTTTACTGTTATTTTTGAGTGGGATTTTATATTTAGGTAAATTATAAAGATTTTTTTGCGAATTTACAAAAAAAGTTTATTACAATTAAAATAATATTTATTTTTTTTTATTATTTAGATTTTAAAAAGCTAATATTCAAATTCAAATTATTAAAAAAAAAAATTGGCAGCGGTGGGATTCGAACCCACGCCTCCGAAGAGACTGGTGCCTTAAACCAGCGCCTTAGACCGCTCGGCCACGCTACCTCATCTATATATAATCATCGAAATGCGAAAGCAGTGAAACAGCTGTTTTTTCCGATTTATTTCATCGAAACGTAGCTTCGTTAAAAGTATTAATTAAATTTTTATCTCGCAAATTCACGTAAATTCCCTTATTTGGTATTCTTGATAACTTGATATCCAATAATCATTGTTACATAACAATGTTTGATAATACTTTGTACAGCATACAAGCTGCCGCTTATCATTTTCAGTTTTAATTTCTTTTTTTTATTATTATTATTATTTGTATCGAAATGGTAAAAATTAAAATTCATTTTTAATATTTCATGCTACATGCATATATCAAAAGTGTACACAAATACACATGATGGACATTTAATAAAGATAGAATTTCATTTATGTAAGTTAACAGAATTATTTTCCTCTCGTGTAACGAAGAAAAGATGAGAA
Source organism: Leptomastidea abnormis (assembly GCA_030522805.1). NCBI lineage: Eukaryota > Metazoa > Arthropoda > Insecta > Hymenoptera > Encyrtidae > Leptomastidea > Leptomastidea abnormis. Next base: position 5,390 of record JAPYZE010002454.1, read on the forward strand.
TATAGTAAAAAAAAAATCAAATCAAATAAAAAAAAAATAATAAAAATGAAATCTCGGTAAATTAAACTAGAACTTCAGTACGTGTCAGCCACTCGACTCGATAAATCTGTTGACTTCCGTTCGTCCTCTTTGCTGTAATGAAACTGGTGCACTCAAACGCCTATATGGATTTCATTTAAAAGAAAGAAAATAAAAAAAAAAAAGGTACTATTCTACCAGTTTCGTTTCTATTAACAGTAAAAAAATCCGTAATGACTTCCTGCATCTAATTGACTTTTCAAAAAAAAAAAACGTAATCTTATAAAGTCGATTATTTCGTAATAAATTCAATTTACCAAATATTACGTAACTCCAATACTTAATTAAAAAATACAAAAAAGAACAAACATAAATCAATCTATCGCACATTTACATATCTCGAAACTACAAACAATAATTAAATCCTAAAAGCTAAAGAACAGTTTGATTAGTAAGATTGCTTGAAAGATCAAAGGGACTGAGAGAGATTCAACACCATCATCATCATCATCATCCACATACGTCTCTTAGCTATCGATCGTCGAATGCAAGCACATCGTCGTTGTCGTCTACATCACACATCAGAAGCCGATTCCAGTCTATATCTAGATACAGGCTTTAATTACAGTTAGAGATGACGTCGACAACGAGGCTACGACTACGTCTCACGTATGAATGTGTACCAAACGCCTACTGTAGACGCTTCTTATGCAAACTAGAGTCATGACGAGCATATCGTACATACTCCTTTTATTCAACTATGCAAAAGGCACGTGCTCGCGCGAGAGCGAACGTACTCGGCCTGTGGTTATTCATTTTACCATGAATGCCTATATATATGTATACATATATATCGAGTGATCGCTATGGCTCTACTGCAAGCTTAATCTTCCTGTTCGCGCATTTTAATGCTATACTACTCCCTCTTTCGCTATCTAACATTCATATGCTATGTCGAATGCATACTAGTAAGAGTGGGCGAGAGCTTGCAGGAGCTTGCAATCGATGCGCGCGTGCGACATCGAGCAAGCTGTTGCTCGGGATCCGGGAGACAGGTTTGTTATTGGCAAATGTGATATCGAGTTGGTTGGTCGCGATATCTGTGGAATATGTGTATTTGTGTGTATTGGAGAGCAGAGTTATTTGCTTTCTCTCTCTCTCTCTCTCTCTCTCTCTCTCTCTAAGAAACAGATGAAGTTATTACTTTTTGGGAATATTTAAATTTGATGTCTTGTAATGCAATTGAGATGTGATTTGTGGATAAACTTTTTTTTTCGTTTATAATGAGATGAAATTTTTGAACGAGTTGGAAAATTTTTATATACGGGTTGGTATAAAGTTGGAGCTGGATATATATGTTGAAAGGTATAAACTTTTTTTGGCATTAAAATATTGCAGAATAAAATTAATGGGTATGTTATTGTTTTTGAATTTTTGTTTAAGCTTGAATTATAATTATTATTTGAAACATATAAAAGTATATAAATCTTTTTGACGATATCATAAAACACTCATTGCTTGCTATAAATGTTAACGAAAATTTATTATTCCTTTAGAAAAAAAAGTGAATTCGTTGAATAATTTATAAATTCCAGTCGTTCAAAAATATTTTATCGCTTTTACACTGACATATAACATATCGTCTAAAATTTATCGATGGATTGCATATAGGTATAAGATATCAGTGTGTGCGTGGGCAGGTAAACCTTGTAACTCAGGAAATGCAAAGCTTGCTTGATAACATATATACTATAATATGTTGTCTATTTTAAATCTTTAATCCCAATGATAACGCACGCTTGAATTTAATTAACGATTTGATCGACTACCACAAATCTGACCTTCAAAACTATTATACTTTGAAGCTTTGCAGTGAAGGTGAATAATATCCTATTTTATTGTAAACTTGTAATAAGCTCGTTAATTATTCGAGCGCGTCAATATGTCGAATGTTGCTTTGTTTGGTGGTATCGGCTTTGTTGGCGTTGCGGCTTAAAGTTGCAAATCAATTTTGGCAGAGCTTGCGGTAGCTTAGAGGGTAAATACATATCATATATTCTACGCTTTACGATGTTGAAAATTTTTTAAAATTAAAGAAATACATTTTTTACAGTAATAAAGAAAAGAAATAAAAAAGATAAGAAAGAAAAAAGTTTCATATGCTCGACCAGTAATTTTCCGGGTATTACGAACTTTCTAGAATAAATCTCGCTGAACCTGTCTCTTTGCGTCTCTTGAAACTACGTCTCAAGAATATGCTAGAGCGCGTGAATAAATCCGCAACATCACCTCGTGAATCCTCACTAGATGGCCTCGAACGAAGTACTACTGAGCGCGTCCACAAGCTCAACTTTCTTTTTTTTTCTTTCTTCTTTCTTTTTTTATACTTCTTTTCTTATGCACGGAAATGCTCTTTGCTGTTAGGTAGTGAAAATGCGATGGAAAATAAACAACGGCTTTTGAAAAATAACGTTTCAGACGTGGTAGAAAATAAGGCCGACATTTTTTTTTTATTTTTAATTTTTTTTATTTTTGTACTTACGACTACTGCAAACGTGTTATTACGGCTCTTGGGCATCGCGTATGTTGCTTACTTAAAAATAATTATGAAACATTTGCTACTTTTTTATAAGCTTGCTACGTTTTTATAATTTTCTTTAGAATTATAAAAATGTGAGTTAATAGTAACAACAATGTTATTTGTTTTGGTAAATGAGAATTTTTTTTTTATATAATTCTTGGTATTTTATTTAACAATTATATTTTATTATGTAAAAAATGCTTAAAAGCTTTTATGTATTCTTCACAGGAATTCTGTGTTTGTTCACATATAAGTTTTATTATTAAGCTCGGCGATTCTTGTTTAAATAATTAACGAAGCAATGAATTTTTTTTTTGTCTTTGTACGTGTATTTCATCTCAATTTACACTTAAGCAATATAGTAATTTATATCTACCCAAGCTTTCATTCACATAAAATTTTCAAAAGCCGATTCCTTATACACGTTAATCACGTTATTTAAGTGACCACAAGCTTTAACACAAATACAAAAACAGGCCTAAATTATTAACATTTGGAAAGTAAGCTTTGCATGCCAAGTTTAATTAATCTCACATATCACGTAATTGACATTTACAACTTGTTTATCAAAAACTCACTCTTGTTCAAAAATAAATAAATCATCCTTCGTAAATATTGTAAGTATATACTCTAAGCTAAGTTTAATTACCGTTGTAGCCAACGAGATCAATATTCTTATAACAAATAACAAATAAAACCATACCCATGTTAAATTTTATAAAGACAAAATCAAGCTCGCATTTTATTCATATCATTTCGTTCATTTCTACGCAAGTTTCTCTGTTAGTGAACATATTCCCGTGAGAGTGATGTACGCGATCTCATAAAAGCTTGCTCTTATAAACAAAACGTGTATATGCCTGCGTCAGGACAGATAAAAAGCGAGAGATGATATTTTGGCTCTGCAGAGGCGAAAACTTGCATTTAAACGAGTGTAGATTTGTAGGGAACAGTTTTAGAGAAGCACTGACCTATTGTATAGGTGCAATGTTTATTTTTTTTGTTAACTACGAGAGACTTATATTGTACTGTTATTTGTTTTACTTAAGTTAACGTTAATACGAGTCCTTACGTTATGGTAAAGTAATAAACTAGAATGTGTACCATTTACTGAGAGAAAATTTTTTTAACAAAATATTTTTTATTTTATTAAAAATTTGTTTATATGATAATTTGCCTTTTAGCTTTATTTTTATAGTTTAATAATGCTAATGAAAAATGTTATTTTTCAATAATTTCAATATAAACTGAAATGTATAAAATAAAAAGAAATTCTATTTCATCATCTAAATTTAAACACGTTTTCTAGTAAAAAATAAATGTAAGAAAGATAAAAATTGGAAAAAAATATCTAAAATATCTATAATATAAAACTCCTTATTCATGCACAAAGCCACGAGAGAAAAAAAAAGAGAAGAACAGGTAGAAGATCAGAAAGCTCTTCCAATAGACTTGGTGACATCAAAGCATCCCTTTGACATATGACAGAAAAGAAGAAAGGGAGAGAGGGAGGGAGAGTATAGAATCTACCAAGAATTCAGCATCCCCAATCCAGTCCAGTTAACACTTGGTTTTTGAAACGCGTAGAAGAGTATAAAGAGCTCGCACGAGTTAGTGTCTCATATTCTCAACGTCCTATTTTTAAGAAATTGCAAGTGACGTTCAAAGAGATGTACTTACACTATATTTTATACCATCGACGTAAACGTATAAATAACTATGGTCACTTCGTTTCTGACCAGAGTAAACTAAATGAAGGAAAAAGAAGACGCATGAGAGTAAATTAATTTTCAAGATTGCTTTCTATACGAGTGAGAAGTTTTATCCTCTACTCTTGAGAAGCAACGGCTGTTATTCCGTAAGATATATACGCGTGGAAGGAGGAGGGAGAGCTTTACCGGTGCTCCTTTCCGTCAATCTAAGGTTCATGACTCTGAAAGACGGAGAATCGATATTTTCTATCCAGAATGAAAGACAGGAGAAAGAGAGAGGCAGGTCGAACTTTTTCTATATACCGATCAATCGATCAGGTGTGTATGTATGTGTGTTAGTGTGCTTCTAGAAAAGAATTGAAGCGAGAATTACTGAGCTTTATTTTTCCTCGAGCTTAAAGGAAGCAGTTTTTCTTAATTTTTCATTGTCGTTCTTCAACGATTGGAGAGTTTAAATTTTTTATTAGTTTTTGTTAGTCGAAATTGTAATACGTCTGATTCTTATTCGAACAATCGAGAGCCACGTGTGTGTAAATTTGTTATGAAGCAGACGAGTGAGCTTTTATTAATAAAGTTTGGTATAAATTAGAAAAGAGCTTTAATGATTGATGGAATATTATAGTAAGCGAATATCATGAAAAAGTTAAAAGTGCATATCCAATATGAATTTATCTTCTTCTTTTTTTTATATAACGTTTACAAATAAAAAATAGATCCTACTGTATGCTTTTTTTTTTCTTTTATAATTCACAACATTCATTTTGAAGTAACAAGTAAACTTTTGAAATTCATCAAAAGGTAAAGAGCTTGCAGGAGTAACTATGGGAGGTGGTTATATAAACAAGCTTACCACATCATTTACGTTCTACAAATGATGCAGGATAGAATAGCTGGATATATAGTTTAATGGCTTCGGTGCGACGCTCAAGAGGGACGTTATAATAGGGCGCGCCGCTAATCAAAGATGCTGCGGAGCTATATACCCTAAATGTCTAGAGACCAAATGGACACCCAAGGAGATATTGAGCTTTAGCTTCTTTGTTAACTATATATATAAAGCGCGTGTGCTTTTATTATTAGGGAACTAACGAAATTGATGCAAGAATTGTAGTAAATCGAGCCTATGCCTAGGGAGACCAAACAATGCCTTTATCTTGACTTATTTAATGTTTTTTTTTATGTAAGTCGAAATATCTTTCTATGTTGTTGTTCTCAAAAATATAATCAGTCTTCACTTATTATTTATGAGAATGACAATATTAGAGAAAAATTCATATCACGCCTTAACTGTGTAGCCCATATCGAAATTTAAAATCGCATCTGCGCAACGTTGCTAAAAAACGGTACATATATCGGTAATCGATAAAAACGGATATCAGGAACCACATGTCGTCGTACTTTCCGGTGAGCCGCGCCTAAACGTCCTATCAGTTGGGGAAAAAAAAAACTATTATGTTGCTTAGTAGCATGACGCTGATGGATGAATGCACTGAAAAGAACAAAATCGTTTGTAATGCGACAATTTTCATAAACGTCAAGATAAGCAGGATTAATTTTTTTGAAAAACGAAAAGAACGTTAAATTAAAAAATATAATTTCTATGTTGAAAAAAATAAATTGTCTAGCAATTAGTTGATGTGTTACAGCTTACAGTTTGAATAATTGAAATTTGAAATGCTGTATATTGATATGTTATTTACCCTTAAGTTTGATAAATATACTGCAGTTGAGAGACAGGCTTTGTTAAGTTTCTGAACACATGTACAATTCAATAAATTTGATTTGACTAAACCAACATTATCTTTGACAGCTAATTTACATATAATAGCAAACATAAGTAATAGTAAAAATCTTAAATTTTGGTTTTACTTTTTTTTTTTTTTTAAATTTTCGACCGTAACTCGAAATAAAGATAAAAAATATACTTTGCAAGGAAAATGATCCTCGTGGATATATTCAGATGGGCGATGAAACGAGAGAGAGAGAGAAAAAGGAAAGAGAAGAGAACGAGAGTAGTACGCGTTTTCAATTTAATCGTCGCCCACGGCCATACGCTTGCAGTTGGCAGATCGTTGATCAAAGCTTTCCATGTAGCGGAGTCGTCTCGATTTGCGGCGTACAAAAAAAAAGTTAGAAAAAAAATTGTTGCATGTACCATAGATTGTAACCACTAAAAGTTGTGGTTTACAATAGTCTTCATTTCATAGTCCTATTGTGATGCTAGAATTTAAGTTTAATGTTATTGAGATGTTTGTTAATTGTTACTTTGTTTGATTATTAAAGTGACCGATACCTGATGCTGAACTGGTTATATAAATACGAAGCGAAACTTTTTGAAAGTTGTACCTATAATGAAAATGTGTTTGAAGTAATTTTGTATTTAAATGGTTTATAGTGATTACAAGTTTATTGCTTATTAACAAAATCCTTTTTCATTAATATATAGGTATACCTATATCGCTGTATTTGTAAGTCCTCTACCAACAATTACATTTTAAATGACAATCAAATAATTGTAAACGAATCACTTAAAGTAGATAATTGCACTTGTTTAACAAGAGCTGAAACTTCAATTAACTTTTGTATATATACTAGGATAGTTACATAAAAAGTAAGTGTTATGTGGATATCGTGTATTGGTTGACTGTTTTAACCTTTTTCTAATTAGACAAATGCAAATTGGAAGATCTTAAGCTTTAATTGTCCGTATCAAAAATTTTATTTTAAATAAATTAGTTATTTTATAAAAAGATCAAAATAAATAAATAAAATATTAAGCAATTTAAAGATCAAAGTTAAATAATTCAAATTCAATAGCAAAAATTTTCATAAAAAAGAAAAAAAAATAACAATAAAAAACATCTGTAAGATAAAAAAGCATTACAAATAAAATATTTCCAATATATCCATAATAAATTGTATCTTAACCAAATAACAAGTTCTTTAAAAATTAACAAACAAATAAAAAAATAAAGAAATAATGTAAGTAAACAAAAAAAAAGCATGTAACAGTCGAATGAAAATTGAAGTCAAACAAGATTTCTTCAGCATAACAACTCGACTCTTTTTTTTTCTCTCTTTTTTCAAGAATCATTTCTACTCCTCTTACTTCGCAAGCATCACGTCGAAAACATTATTTTTTTTCCACCCCTCCTTTCTCAATTCTCGTATATAGCCCCAGAGTTGCATTCTCATTCGTCCAAGATGCAATTTTCCATTTAGTCGCAGAATGCATTATCCACGCGCTTTTCCTCTTCCTCCCCCCCCTCTTCTAGTCTACCGTGCATGACAAAGTTCCTCCCTTTCTTCATTCCTACAAACTCCACCTTCTTTTTTTTACCCTCCCTCGAGTTTTAAGGCGGAAAACGAGATTTGCAGTTATACATCATTTCTTAAAGAGTGGGGAGAATACGACAACTACGACGACACTCTGGTATTACTGCTGGCTTAATCTGTGATTCAAGATGCGCAAAATCTTTTTCTTATTTTCCTTACTCTGTCTGCTTGCGATTCGCGAATGGGATGCTTTTTAAAAGCAACTCCTTGGCTCTTTAGCCTCCTATTACTTCAGAAAATCATTCATTTTTTTTTCGATTCATTTTTTTTTTTTTGTGTCAACGTATAATTACACGAACGTGTGTTACGAAATGAAGTATTTTATTCGCTGAAAACTTTTGAAAATCAATATCGATTATCGAGGAGTCGTAAAAATACTGTGATAATTAAAACTCGAAATTAAAATCTCAAGATAATTTCTTATCCAGTAGGTAAATATCGATGAAAGCTTGTTTTTCTCAGCATATTGCAAATTTGTTGAAGTTTTACTTAAGCGTAATAAAAGTTATGTATTAAAGCTTTTTTTTTATTTGATTTATGCCAGCGCAAGCCATATCAATACATTATATTATGCCACTTCTCTCCTTGACTTATTTATGCAAGCTCTAGAATATAAACTCGTCGACGGTGCGTGCACTATATATAAGAACTGGGATGGTAGCAGTAGTAACAAGCAAAGGGAGAGATAAACGAGTAGCCCTCGTCTCAGTCAACACCCTCCTTCTCGATGTGAGCTTGCGATACTATGAGGCTCCCGCAGCATTTGTTTTCTCTTTCTTTCTTCCAAGAAATGAATAAATAAAGCTCCAAACGACCGAACTGATCGGACTTCGGGGATCGCTTTAAGGATAGCGCGATGAACCTAGCCAGACGTTATGCTATTTTTCGACTCTTGGGAGATACTATATAGTGTGTAGTATAGAGGTGAGATAGAAAAAGAAAATGACAGAAAGAGAGAGGGAGAGGGAGATATTTCTTGTGACGTGAATGAAAAATTGCTTTGACGGTGATTAAGCAGACGTGCTGCTTTGATGGTTTATAGAACAAAAAAAAAGTAAAAGAAAAAAAAAATAATTGGGATATAAACGTTTGACGGATTGTTTCAAGTGTAAAATGAAATTTTATTTTCCGTAGACGGGATGATGCGTAGCTATTACAAAGAAAAAGTTTTATTTTTAATCAAGGAGAAAGATGAGTTGGGTGTTTTCAACTAGAAAAGATTATAGTTGGCTATTGGATGTATATTATATTAGATTTTTAAAATAAATATTTATTTTTATTTTAAAAAAAAAATGCCGAATGGAAAATAAAATTTGTTTCATTAAATTATAATTCAGTGTTTTAGACATTGATCAATAAAGAAAGTCAAATACAAGCTGATGTTTTTAGAAGTCTGCTATTGAAATATAAGATTTTTTTTTTAAATTATATATTTCTTCCAAATTTTCTAGTTTGAAATAATCATCAAAAATAACCAATAAACAACTATATCTTTAACTTTTAATTTTTTTTTTTTACTTTTCATTTATGTTCCTTAAATTACTTACTGTTCGACTTCATAAATCATCAACTCTTTATTCAATGTATCAAACTCAAGTATGAAAATCTATATACCAAAAAGGTAATATTCCCTTAGGCAGTATAGTTAAGACTTGTCAAGTATATTATAACGTTTGTAGACCAGTTGGCGAATAGTGAAAGGAAACGGAAATTTCCTCAGCTATAGTTAGACTACAGTCTAGGCCTATATACTATACGTTAAAGCAATGCGAACATTGATGGCAACGTATATATACATACATATATACATACGATGAAGGAAGCCGCTCTCTGAGCACCTACAAATGACTACCTTTGTGACCCAACAAAGACCAATACTATAGTCCTTCGTGAAACTCAGAGGCGACGGTTTTGCGGAGGCCTTGGTCAAACGTCGCTTTAACTGAGTAACTTGCAAGCTCGCTTTCTATACTATATACGATGTTATTTGCCTACTACGGAGAGACAGAATGTTATGTACTTGTACCGAATAAAAGAACTTATTATGAATCATCTATTACGTTGCCTTACGAGCTTTTAAATAAGCTCTCTTTAAATAAGATACTTATATTTTATTAAGAAAAATAAAGTAGTAATAAACTTTTTGCCTGTTTAAAAATTGATTATATAGAAATTCTATATATTATCCGTTATCTATATCAACTTTATTTATATTTTATAATACAATGTTTCTAATTAAATGAAATAGCTGATAATGTAAAACAGATATTCTATATTTCATTTATTTTGATACTTTTTTTTTATTGATTTATGAAATATAATTTAATATGCCTATAGCTAATAGAATTAGTTTAAAATAGAAAGTAATTTTTTAAAATTAATATTATTTTAATTTTTCTGTTTCAGATAAGTTCAATGCTCCAATGGCTTTATTTCTTGTAGAAAAATTCTAAGAAATTCAAAACGTCAACAGCATTCTGCCTTAAAATAAGTATTATCTATCAACGCTAAATTTAGATGATTAAAGAAGTAATGGGAATTCTTTTACATCGAGTCTAAATTATCAAGTGACATTCAGCCAACGATCATCGCTATTACAATGAGTAACGTTTCGGGTAATTTTTTTAACATGTCCGGCAATGACAGCCATCACAATATGTCATTGCCATTGGATTGCGATGCGAATATGCCAATCATATCGCTGCTACATCAAATCCTATACTCAATCATCTGTGTGGTTGGTCTTCTCGGCAATACCCTTGTAATTTACGTTGTGATGCGGTTCTCAAAAATGCAAACTGTTACCAATATCTATATTCTAAATCTGGCATTGGCTGACGAATGTTTTCTTATTGGTATACCATTTTTGGTAACGACAATGAGCTTTAAAGTTTGGACTTTTGGTAAGCTCATGTGTAAAGTTTATATGACCACGACAAGTATCAATCAGTTTACAAGTAGTATATTTTTATTTATAATGAGCGCTGATCGATACATAGCTGTATGTCATCCAATTTCATCACCAAAACTTCGTACGCCATTTATTGCAAAAATAGTCTCGGTATCAGCCTGGATTACAAGTATCATTTTTATGATTCCAATATTACTTTATGCTAACGAAGTTGAAACGGGAACTGGTCAAATGAGTTGTAACATTTACTGGCCGGACGATCAAGGTGGACAAAAAACTTTTACTTATTACAGTTTTCTTCTTAGTTTTGCAGCGCCATTCACACTAATTTCAGTTTTCTACTTTTTGGTGACCAGAAAATTAAGAACAGTTGGTCCCAAAAATAAATCTAAAGAAAAAAAGAAGTCACATCGTAAAGTAACGAAGCTAGTGTTAACTGTAATTGCTGTATTTTTCATTTGCTGGTCTCCTTATTGGTTCACGCAAATATCACTGATTTACACAAAACCCAATCAATGTCAGTCACGTATCAGCATTACAATATTTCTGCTGGCTGGTTTCCTAAGTTATTCCAACAGTGCAATGAATCCGATACTCTACGCCTTTCTCAGTGACAATTTCAAGAAAAGTTTCTTAAAGGCGTGCACCTGTGCTGCTGGCAAGGATATCAATGCCACTTTGCACATAGAAAACAGTGTATTCCCACGAAAAAATAAGGCCAACACCGAACAGGCCCAAACTAATAAACAAGTGACCACAGGTAATGCGAAGAACAACGATGCAGAGGATGAAGAAAACGAACGTGGATTATTGATTAGCAAGACATCGACGACAACAGTGACAATGACTTCGCGGTCGAATATAACCGTAACTAGTGAAGTGAGAGATCCATCGAGTCAGCAGAAGGAAAAAGATTCAACGAAAAATGGGACCCAGTTGACATTGCTGACACAAGTGTAGAACAAGATTTAGACTGAATTTACCTATATAGCGTTTGTGGTCGGATAAAGCTTGAATGTACAAATTTTACAAAATTAATGGAATCGAATGATTTTGAAAATTCAGGGGAACGATTTTTTTTTTTTTTTTTTTGAGATACTTGGAATATCTTAAAATGTATAACCTATATAATCCCTGAAAAGTTTTAATGTCATATAATATATAAAAGTAACTACAGACTTTGTGCAACGAAGTGCAAATTTGTAAGTTGACGAATGCGTATAGTTAGGCAAAACAAAAAGGTTTTCCAATTGAAGACTTTATATAGTCAGATGGATTGATTTAGGAAAACACATATTCTATTATAAGAAGGTGATTGGTTGGAATGAATGACAGTAAAAATGGGCAGACTTTGAAATTTTACAAGACAGAACAGAGACTGAAACAGTGAGTCTATCTCGAGTTGTTTGATGTGACCCGCGTAATAGAGGTTTGCGCTGATTGGTTGAATATGGTATTGAATTTTATTTATAATTTTTCTTCAATTTAATATGTAATTAAATTGTTACTATTTTATAAAGCAGGCCGAATCAAACAGCACAAAATAGACGCACTGGACTGAAGATCGGAGCTTAAACTTGAGCATTCTCATTTTCCCTCCACCTTTGTCGCATCGGTATATTAGACGCCCCTTCTGTTCCATCTTCTTATATCTTTAGTGAGATAAGTTTAACTAAGTTTTTGCTTTGAACGTTATCCAATACCATTTTTTTTTCTTCTTTCTTCTTTTAGTCTCATCCGTCTTTCATTACGCACATATATCTGTCTAATTTCATTGTCCTTAGTCATGCAACTTTTCCATTACTCAAGTGAAAAAAAAAGTTTTCGATAATATAAAAAAAAAAGGTACGTGAGAAAAGAAAGATAAATGACAAATATATTGATGATACCGTAAATTTGAAATAAATAAAATCGATCGAATTGCAAATATAAGCTACAGCCCTCGACGATTGTCAATTGTTATCCCAATGTATCAAATAATCGTAAATATATAAGTATTGTAATTAGCCAAATTGAACGTCGATGTTTCACTGTTATTATCAGTGAATGATTAAGAAAAAAAAAGGTCGAAAAACATTTAAATATTATCGTAAGATATTAGCAAATTACTTTCTCAGATTTTATCATGAGCAAATGCTTATAAGTAAATTTTTGACTTTAAACTTTTTTTTTATAGTGAAATTTATAATGATTAAAAAAAAGCAAACAAGTAAAAAATCAGTATGATGAGGTATTTGCTAATATTTTTATAATTAAAATAAGAAAAAAAATAAAATAAAAATTATTGTAAATTATTCGTCGCAAAAAATTTACAAGCCAAAACTCTTACAATCACACTGCTGCCGAATTTAAGCTTATTATCACATTGAGCGTGTACAATTATTGTACTAAAAAAGACATTTAAATTGTAACTTACTACTCAAATAAATATAAAATTAAAATAATTAAATTTAAACAAATTTTTTTTATTTGTTACATATACAACGAATGAATAACATTATCGTGAATTATTTTTTCGTCTATATTCTTGAAAAGTAATAAATTCAATAAGTAATACTCAGCCTAATAAAAAGATTAATCGTTTTGAAAAAAATAATGTACTGTTTAAAAGCATGCAAAAAATAGATTTAGCTGAGGTTGAGCAATCAACAAATTATAGAGAGAAAAAATTAAGTAAAATTTCGTGCGACGAATATAAAAAGAGAGAGAGAGAGAAACGTAATCTTATATAATATTTGTGGTATACGCGTATGGAGATGCGCGCACGTGATGAAAATTTATTACTGGCATGAAAGGCTTATAGGATATCGGATAGGACTATATGCAACTTCGAATCGTGATCGTAATAATTTCTTTGGTACATTCGTCGAGTCACAGGTAGAGTTTGATTTAAATCTAATTACAGTAGATTTGTTATGAAAATTTACTTGAAATGATAAAGAATATACCTTGTCATGCTGTACAACTAACATTTGTAAGAATATGTGGAATAGTATTACTTTAAAGTAACTACTCACGACGAATTATGTAAAACAAGTGTGTAAGAAACGTAAAATTGTTAATATTTAAAGAAAATAATAAATGTTATAAAAACTAATTTTTTATGAAATTTGAAATATTTTATGATGATTATTATTATAGTCTTAATTAAATTTTAAAGTTATTATATTCTTTGATAAACACAATGAGATTAATTAGAATGAAATGTATTCATGAAATTTTTTAAATTATTTCCATTTATTATATTCTTTCCTACTTATTAATAACTAAATTTTAACAGTTCTATGAGAAGAAAGTAAAATTAAATGTCTATTTGACATTAATTTCCGATAATTTTTTAAAAACACTATACTAACTAAAACATACTAATATAAATGTATCTTAAATAATGGAAATACACAAACCATAACAAGGACATTTAAATTAAAAATGTTATATAAAAATACTCGCGGAAATTCGCATAATTTAGTTAAATAAAAACCAAGTATAAATGGAATGAATACTTCATGTAATATATTCTATGTATAATATCATATTAAGTATAATATAATTCGATATAGATATAGAATAAAAATAAAATTGTAAAATATTGATGGTATTGTAATATATAAATGGTATTATTAACAGAAAATTAGTTTTTGGATGGCAAGTGGAAACCCCCCCCCCCGTAAAATATAATTATTGTATGACCTTGCAAAGCTTATCGATGTAATGTAAGCCTAAGAGATCTAATAAGACAACATCATTTCCAATCATAATGTTCCATTTAAACAAAAAAAAAAAAAAACATTGTCAACGTCTTGAAGATTTTTGTAAATAAAGTATGTTAATTTTAAGTTTACGAACTCATTTGATTATAAAAGTCGTCAAATTTTTTAAATAAAAATTATTTATTATCACTAATTGTTGTAATTTTCATCATTATTCCTAACATAAATTGTAATTATCAAAATAAGCAAAAAAAAAATATAATTATATTTTATTTTATTATTACTTTGCAATTTACGTGAATCTGATACTAAAACATCTTCTGTAATTTTAGCTATCATGAATGCTAGAAAAATCTTGATTTAATAACCTTTTTTTTCGTAAGGACCGTCCTATGTTTAGAAAAAGTGACCTCCGATCCCTAAACTTAATGGAATGAGACTTGACAACGAGACGTCTATCTTTTTTTCTTTAATGTCTAAGCAAAGCACCCTCCGGGATCATTCCAGCTAGATCAAAGCTTCAACAGCCCAATTTTTTTTTCTTCAAGTCCGCGACAAATCGAAAGGATCCTATAAAAATTATATTTGTATAGCAAAAAAAACGAAAAATATGTATTATCATTGATCTTTTTTTTTCATCGTCAAGTACAAAATTTCACTGCTTCGCTGTACTCGGCATTCGTACTAGTTAAATGAATAGGTAGATGAAACGTGAGAAAGTAGTACGAGGTTAAACGCGAGAAGCATCAGAAAAAAAAATTTTTTCTAAGTTTATTTTGAATGCTGGAAAGCAAGGAGAACATTTTTAATGAAAAGCTCAAGGACGTTTTTGCGCATTGAAGCGAGAAGCTTGAAAAAAATTAATTGACTTTTGTACTTGAAAATTCTTTACTTACAAGCTCATTAGCTTGTTATGTATGTTCTCTCTTTTACCTAGTTGAGATTATTTCGAAATTAGTTTTTCTTGGAATTAAATAATTTAAATTTTATTTATTTTAAAATTCATAAACCATGTAAATATACGAAATTATACATTAAATGAAACCCTTAACAGTCAATTTTCTTTTTCTTCTGATCAACGAGTTTAAATCTGCTAAAATAAATAATTTTTTTTTATTAAATCAATTTTGAAATGTATTACGTATACGATATACAGTAATCTGTAAAAAGTTACAATTTTCTTCTTTTAACTTTATAATTGAACTTAAAGTTTTGCTAAACTTAATTGATTTACGCGTTAAAGTTACAAATGAAAAACTAACAATATCGTTAAACGACGCGCGTATCGCAAAATCTTGTTATAAAGTCATAAAAAACATAAGCGTCGTAAGTATATCAAATTATATATAGATACTTTTATATAAAATCTGACAAACAATCTAATTCATTTTACCAAGTGCATTTAACACTTTCGAAAATCATAAGTGCCAGAAATTGTCAATAAATCATCAATTCATAAACTTATATAACTTGTACTTAGTGTCTGAACACACATTTATAAAAGACAAGCTTAAAAGTCACGTAATTACGAAAATATCCTCGCTAAGCAATAAAGACAATTTATATTCTAGGGAATGTCATGTATATATAAGTGCTAAAATCATTAAAGCTCGTCTTGTAAAAGATGCCGACCATTTCAATTTTAGAAAACAGACATATTAACGCGAGAGTCGTACGGTTATTAAGGTGATGAACGAGCTGAGATAACTGTGTACGTCGTCGCCTCTTCTTGGAACTCGAGAAATTGCACTCTTGTAGCTCTCGCGACTCATTGCTCTCCTTGCGGTTGTGGGAGTTAGAGGCGAAAAGTATTTAATCGTTCAAATGTCTTATAGGACCGACTATGGGGTCGTTAAGCATCGTATTTTTAAAAATTTTTGTACAATATGAAAACAAAGCTTTCGAGAACGTGTCAACTTTACATTTAATCCGCAATAAAATTTAAAATTGTCGCAGAAAATTAATAAAGTTTAATGCAAAGCACAACCATACAGTATTATAAACTTAAAATTATTATTTCTTTCTACAATAAACAAAATCTTATATATCTATCTCTCAGAATATCTTTATATCAGATCAGAAGTTAGTTACATTATATCAGATGAGAAAAGCATATCTTAAACTACGTCTCGCGTCTTGGAAATGCATTGCAATCATGGTCAAGTGGCTCTCGATAATGTATGAGTAGGCTCTCTCTCTCTCACTCTATCCTTTTCTATCGTCACGTGCCAAGCCTTAATTTAATGCACGAGCTGCGCTTGGGATAAAAAGTGCCGAGGCAGACGAGTGTTGGGCAAACTTATCGAGCGTGCCCCGTAAATGTACGCGAGAGAGGCTTTCCCCTCCCCCATTCATCCATCGACTCATCTATCCGTCTTATCTCGTTCGATGTAAGCACAAGCTTGAGCCTCCCCCTCTTTCCTCTTCGATTATTCCTTATTCTTTTCTCTATTTTTTAGTTCTAGCTTCTTTTCTGTATGGAGTTGAATATGCTGGAAAAAGTAGATTGTAAGAAGGACAACCAAGGATAGATAGCCAATCTTTGTTTCTTATATTATAAAGCTTACTCGTTTTAAGCCGAGCTTTATTGAGCTTTACGTATATAATACACGCCTACTGCATTTATCCGCTAAATTGCCAAGTTTATTATCGAAAAAATTGTATTTTACCCCCCCCCCCCTCCTCCCTCCAATTACCTTACTTATTTCCAGTGTCCTTCTAATAAGTCTTTTTTTTACATGTCATAGAGATTTGATGCCATAAACGACGTATATTACACCTCGTCAATTTTAACGTCTATACGGATATACGATGAGAAAACGCAGTGCAAGAGCATTTATTTGACAAAGCGTTTGAAGAAATAACCGCAACTATGGGGGAAAACCAGAAAGATTTGCTTTATCCGGGCACGTCATATTACCAGAGAGAAAAGCATCAACGCCCGAGAAATAAAGTAGGATCCATTCGAAGTATGAAAGAAGGGTGGGTGAGAGAAAAAAAGCAGGTTTCCCATTGGTGACTATATATATATATATATATATATATATATATATATATATA
>JAPYZE010002455.1:0-22905 GCA_030522805.1 Leptomastidea abnormis
TATATATATATATTACCTGCTTTTGGCGTATATTAGCCTCGCGTACCTTGCGATACATGAATAACGCGCATACTTTATTCAACTATTTTGATACTTTAGGGAACTTACTTGATTTTGGAGATTCCGTTGAGCCATGCTGCTTTAGACCTGAAACACACATAAAGCGCCTCGGGTTAGACTGATATGTTAGACCATATTTATATGATTTGAATTAATTGATTAACAAATTATTATGATGTTATGTTTACATTCTTAATTAACAGATTATATACCAATTTTTTTTTTCAATTTATAAAAAGTTATTAAGATATTAAACCTTAAGACTTATCCATCAGCAAAAATTTTGATTTACGTAATTAATATTATTGGTCTTCGTATAATAAAAAAAATAAATAAATAAAATGGAAAAAGCAATTTCTTTAGATTTTTCTAACGTAAAGAGAAGCAGTAAACTAAATTTTTAGTGCTCATTTAATCTTTAATTTCCATTGCTGAGGTACTTTAATCCCACTCAACATAAGTCTGTGGCAACTATGCAGGCCTTTTAGCTGCTTAATAAAATCGCATTGAAAACTTTGACATCAGAAGTTCCCGCGCTGCAAACTTGTTAAGTCAACGTTATTCGCAATTTGTTAGTCCTTGCCCAACCCCCCGGAATGTCAAGTCAAAGAAAACCGTGTACCTCACTCCCCCCCAACAATCTCATCCTTAGAACCGATGTCCGGTAAGAGGAAGGACGTCACCTCAACCTACTCTACACCCACTCCTTTTCTCCACTACTTTCAAAGATTTTGCAAATTAACTCTTAAAAAAGTTTCATCCTTTTTATTTTTCGCGACTTCATAAATGTAAGCTTACCCAGCTGATTTTTGAAATTCATGGTAATTTTTTTACAACTGTCCTCTTACTTTATTCCAGAAAAAAAATTCAATTACAAAAGTGAGCAAGAAAAAAAAATTTACTGGCACGCGGTTGAAATTTTTTTCAAGCTTTCTAAATTTGCAAAAAATAACATTTTTTTTTTCGTTATCCAGCCGTGTGCAGTCTACTGCAAGCACGTACACCATTCGACGACATTAAGGATCCGCGATATCCGAGTGGAGAGAGAGAAAAGAGAGAGAGAGAGAGAAGATTAAAATAAAATGAAGTACGAAGAGTTGTGAGCTGTCAGGATATATAGTGTAAGAGAGAAAGAAGCCCGGCAATAACGTCAAAGCTCGGCATGATATTCAAATGAGACATCGGAAATTCAGGTAAGTCGAGAGTAATTAAATTTAATACGTCCTCGAGATCTAGCAGGGAAGCGAGAGAGAGAGAGAGAGCTTGGAGAAGTAGGTAGAAGTCGGCATGAGCTCTAGCCAAGCAAGCAATCATATCCCGGGTGCGCTAGTCTGCGGCGATATACTCCAGGGCGCGAGGCCACGAGGCGAGCGAGAGTGAGAGCGTTGGATCGTAAGTTCGAGAGCGGGAAGACGTAGAGCTCGGCGATAAGGCGAACGTGGCTAGACTTGCTACTTCTCTTCAGCTCCGATAAGCGATCCTCCTCCAGCTCTTCCCTTAACTCTCACCTACTCCCCAGGCTGCTGCTGCCCGCTGTGCGCACAACCGCTCCATAGCTCATCAGCACCAAGGCCCTATCGCTTTCACCCCCCCCCCCCCACCCACATCTCTCTCGGCACCTACCCATCAGTCGTTCGACTACTGGCCGATATTTCGCAGTCGCGACTCGTGTGTGCACACCGGTTTTCTTCTTTCTCGCACCCGTTCTTCCTCCTTCCGCTAAAATTCATGACTCTCTCTCTCTCTCTCTCTCTCTCTCTCTCTCTCTCTCTCTCTCTCTCTCTTTTAGCCGCGATAAGTCTCGGAGCATACATAACATTCTGACTATAACCTAGTAGCTGACTTCCAAACGCGATACCTATGCAGATGACTCAGTAAAAAGATAATGTGGACACAGGCATAGAGATAGCTATAAATATATAAAGAAAGGTATAAATTAAAATATAGACTAAGATATAAACATGTAGATAAACACTTACAATAATAGAAAACCAATTAGTTTTAAGGATTCTGGCGAACCAGATTAAGAAAACTTAACAAACGCATAGTTTCCGCCCCAGAGCCTTATTCCGGAAAAATTCCAAAAATAGACTTTGAACTCTCTCTCACGTGCGTCCTTCGATGTATTGATATGTATGCACTCGTTGAATTCTCCCGATTGAATCTGCATAGCAATTATTTGGGTGTCGAATTCAAATCTCTCTATGTCTTTTACGTGTGGCTGTTCGGACTCCCTTTGCACATTCCAGGCTCTACTGGTTCGAGAATTGGTCAAAAATAAAATCGAGCGTGTGTTTGCTCGTCTATAGGCTTTTTTGTGTGCTACAACATCAAAGCTTGCATGTGTCCATTGAGTCATTTGGTAGTAAAAAAAAAATAAAAAATAAAAGTTACAAAAGAGTTTATAAATTGAGAGGAAAGAAGTAAATTGTGACTAAGAAAATATTTTAGTAAAAAAACTTGCAGGAGTTCCAGTGTAATTTTTGCAAAATCATGAAATATTTTTCAAGACGAACTTCGAAATAAAAATGGAAAAAAAAAGACTGGAGAGAGAAAAAGTAAATAATAGGTAGAGAAATGAAAGTTGACGAGATACATAGTGGATCGTTATTATTGTCAAGCCCGATGCAATCCAATATATACTACTGCAGTTATCAGAAGGTTGAAAACAAGAGAGCTTAGAAGGTAGAAAACAAGCGATGGTCCCTTTACTTTTCTACGTAGTTGCTTGGCTCTTTCCTTTTAATTAATGATTCAGATCTCATTTATCAAGAGATCCCGGGGCGCTTACCGAAGAAGCGACGTTTGCCGTGAAGAAAATTGCTGCCAGTAAAACGCGGCGTGTACGAGCGCAAACGCCTCGTGTTTATTTATTAAAATCGACGGTGCTGGTAAAAGGGGAGGGGGGGGGGTAGAGGTGGTGTGGGTGAGAAGAGACTTTTGGTGAAAATCGCGGGAAGCATCTTAATTAAATATTTGTATCAATGCGGCAGTAGTAGCAGCAGCAGCAGTAATATGGCCTCCCTGTCTTTTCTCGACTCCTTTCAAAATTATCTGCTCGCGCTGCGACTTTGATTGCGTACTCGAGAACCAGGTCAGCTTCTCTCTTTTTCAATACTATCACGATACTAGCTCTCTACTTTTTTTTTTTCATCCATAGACCAAAGTCGACTTCTCGTTTTCTTTATACCGTTGCTTCGTTTTATTTTTTATTCTCCTTTGATTAAGTAAGAAAGTCGAGGATTAATTTTTATGCGGAAAAAAGCCAGAAAGAGACCGCGAGAGAGCTCTAGTTATATGTATACTCTTGGCTATTTCCTTCTTTATCTATCCAGCTGCTATTCATGCCGACTGCCAATTAAGCAAATTCGCGAAAATTCAATAGCAAAGATCCTTTCTTATACGCGTAAGACGTAGAAATGAGAAGCTTGTGTATACCGAGACGCGAAATTCACTCTTGAACACTACTTCTAAGCCAAATGGAGAAGCAGCTTGCTTATTATATCCTGTATTATTCGGTATACTTACTACTATGTGTACTCTGTGAAAAAAAGAAAAATAAAACGAAAGATAGAACGTACGAGAGACGAAGCTCGTTAGAGCTTCGAGAAATCTGAACGAGTCAAGATAGCAACCGTCGATCTTCGTTAGAAGAGTCTCGTCGGTGGTGGTTCCCGCTAACTGCCGAAACGTCACAACGCACATACACACACACACACTCAGCATGTGCCATTTTTCATTTCCACCTCAGCGCGGACATTGTATGGTGGCTCAGGGGTGTCGCGCACTACTATGAGACTCTGTATACTACCTTCTGGAAGCGTCCAGGGAAAAGAGAGTCCGCGAACAATAAGCGACTCTCGCTGCCAACGTTAAGCCATACCAGCCGCACTGACTCTTTCTCGCCGCAGCCATAGTGACTCTTTGGATGTATCGCGTGTATACAGTGTGTCGTTGTGACGATAAATCATCAGCAAAACTGAGTCGGCAAGGCCAAAAATAGCGTATTAGGATTGATAAATAGCAGCTTCCTCTCTGATACTCTATTCGCATTCGTTCGGAGAGATGATGCTGTATTACGAAAATCTCGGCGCGAAGAGCTTGCGCGATAGAGTAACTGGGTTATCATTGTTCTGTTTACGTAAAATTCGAGTTATTTAGCTCGCGCTTGTGTGCTACCTGCTACAGATTTACGTATATATGTATATAAAGTTTTGTGTATTACAATGGCTCGTTATTAATAACTTTTTGCGCGAGAAAGTTTGTTCGTATCGGCCATCGTCCCCTCTGTTAACTCCAGCGCCAGGACAAAGACACGTAAATTTTTAATTATCACGAGTTGCATGTACAATTAGTCCTGTTTTTCATGCGCATCGACTAAAGTTTACAAAAATTATTTTGCTTTGTGAATTAAATACTTTGTTTCTGCTTTATGATAACACGTTAAATACCAGATGATTTTTTTTCTCCTCTTTTGTCCTTTTTTTTTTTAATAAATGGGTGATGCTTAATCACAGTAAGCGTTCAAAGAATGTGTAATTATCATAAATTAAAATAGAACAATATTTTTCACTTTTTGAGTTATGTAAACAATTTTAGTATTAAAAAATTATGAAAATATTTTTATAATCAGTTTACCATGTATTTTCTACATTTTTTTTAAAGTGTATGAATCTATTGTAAATTTTTATAAGCTATTTAACTTCCTTGAAGGAATGCCATTATTTTTCTGTTTCACAACGTCATTGAATTTTTTATATAAAAAAAAGAAAGAGAAAGCTTTTAAGAAAGCATAGAAAAGCTAAAGTCAAAAGGCCAGAATTACAAACGTTGTCCCGTAGATGTATCGAGGTCATAATAATAAAAGCTTCTCCCAGTCAGTAACAACAAAGAAGGTAACGCACAAGAGCAAACAGAAAACATCATTTTCGTAATATACAACGGCAAGTATAATTTTCAAGCAGCAGCAAAACGCGGGTCAAAGCACACACCAGTTTTCCCTTCTCCACACATCAAGCTTGATTTTCCTCCTCTACATTTTCTCTACTACGCGACCTTTCGCGACGAGGGTTGGTATACTCGAAAACCTGCAGTAGCACACACTACACGTTCTCTCTCTCATACGTAAGCTTCAGCCTTAATATCCCGACGGAGGAGGGTCATATAGACTCCCTCACGTGTGTGTGCCCTGGTACTTAAAACTTGAAATTTGTTGATTCTAACTTCACATTAGCACCGTTGACTACGGTTCGGTTCTCTGCCAATGCCGATAGATACATATATATTCTAGGTAATCCGTCGAAAGCGCAAACGACTGTAATACGGCAGGAGAAATATTGCCATGGCCAGCCGTTCCTCCTATCCCCCACCTCCCCCTCATACCCCTTTTTAGCTATATACCTACCTTTGAAACACGACTGCTGTGACAACTATTTTTCTCGCTGTGTTTGCATTTCGCGCTTTCGGTTTTGCGAAAATTTACGTCTTTTAATATGAGAATTTACAATCGCAACTATACGCAAGCTCTCTCACACATTTATCCTAGAGCTTTTCATAAAAATGTCGTTTTAGACCGCGATTTACGAAAAAATATTGAATGTTCAGTCGCACGTGAAAATCAAATTTGTTTCGTTGTAGGTACACATATATTTAATCCTCAATGTCGACAATTGCTGAAAATAATTTCGTTTCATTTCATGTAAACAGCGTGATCGACGCAAATGCAAACTATAAATACACAAGATAGTACAAGGGAAGAAAATTAAGTTTAACGATAGAATGAAAAATAAACTTAACACAGAGTATTCACAACAGCAATAGTAGCAGTATATCAACAACAGCAGCAGCCAGGATAATAATCAAGCAGGAAGTATCGGGTGTCAAAAGAGTAAAAAGGCTCAGTTGAGAGCTGACTACGGGAGTTAAAGGAAAGCAAAATATTTCGATAGAGATCGGATGACGCGCACGTGATAGAGTGAGTGAGCTATAGAGTATACGTAGTATAATATCCTCGGCACTCTGGCTTCCCAATACGCGCGCGCTCTTGCCGTCGACGTGGCTTTATATCGGGGAGGCCTCGACGATGCTTGCCCCCTAAACTAACCCAAACAGGCTGCTCCGACACGCCGCAAGAAACTATAAACTGCTTCGGTTTATAGAACCGCAGCTCTCGGCACCAGCAGCCTTTCATCCTCTTTCTCCTTTCACGTCTTTCTCTCTCTCTCTCTCTCTCTCTCTCTCTCTCTCTCTCTCTCTCTCTCCCGAGTTTTCCTCTTGCGAGTGCTTCCTTTGCCTATACACACGAAGCTCATCTGCAGCGCGATTGCTGCTGCTGCAGTACTGCTGTGTGGCTCAGCACTATAGTGGTTAGCCTAGCGTGACGCCTTCGGCAGCCGCAGCTTACCTTCTCATCTCTCTTTTGTTAGTGTAGTTTCTGCGTATAAAGTCTCACACGAGGCTACTCACAAAAGAGGGAAAAAAAGTCATAGTCGTTGAACCAAAAGCTTTTCATACCGTGTGTACGTGTAGTATCAAGCTTTTGCGTTAGAAATTTCACGGTTGTAATTGCGGACTATAGACGCGGTCGAGAGATGACGATGCGCGAGTGAGCTAATCCATAAACAAGTTTTAGAGAGAGAGAGATTCAACTACATACATATATTAGAAGAGAGAGAGTAGTAACTTTATCACGTGATTTTTGCCACTTGGTATGCATACAGCAACAGCAGAAACGGTCGAGCTTGCGGGTAAACACAGAGTCGGATGCGCGCAAGCTCTCTCTCTCTCTTCTCTTCTATACATACACACACACACACACACACATACAGACATGAGATTTACGTTAATGCACCTTCGGGCGACGCGTTCCCCTGTTTATCAAATGAAACTGCATATGCAAATAGCTACACATACATACAATCGAGAGAGGGAGGTGGAAGTAGACGACAGACTGGCAGAGTAGTTGAATTCGAGGGATAGGATGCTGGTTAGGGGGGCAGAGATATAGCAGCAGAGTGGACATATCCTATACTGCGGCAAGAGAGCTGAGCGAGCGTCGATATTCGTAGCAGCATCAGCAGCCGCAGTAGCAGGCTCATCTAGAACTTCGAAGGCTACGAGAAAGAGAGCGACCCGCGTAGTGCAGGACCGTAAATGCGGAAAATT
Source organism: Leptomastidea abnormis (assembly GCA_030522805.1). Taxonomy (NCBI): domain Eukaryota; kingdom Metazoa; phylum Arthropoda; class Insecta; order Hymenoptera; family Encyrtidae; genus Leptomastidea; species Leptomastidea abnormis. Next base: position 7,225 of record JAPYZE010002455.1, read on the forward strand.
ACAACTCGAGGTTTCTCTCTCTCTCTCTTTCGTGAAATCTCTGCAATCAAGTGCGGTCGTGCGCGCGCGCGGAGAAGAGCTTTACCTCTCTGTACCATTCCCTTACCTCGAGCTCTCCTCTATTATCGAGCAGAGTGCTTTTTGCCGAGAGGAAAAAGAGAGAGAGAGAGAGAGAGAAGGAGAGAGAAAACGTTGAGGGAAGGAGGGACAGGAGGGAATTTTATTCACGGACGGGGACAGGGAAAGCCCGAGTGCACATGTAAAACTTGACCCCTTTTCTCGATTTTCGACCTGGAGCTTATATACATATATATACCTTATGTATATACAAAGCTGACGTTTTTCCAGCCTAGGCCATTTTCTCCGACGAGCTTTTCGACTCTCTTTTTTCCACTACTCTCGTTCTCTCCACATATACAGACCGGCACACAAGGTACACCTACTCCCCTCTCTCTCTCTCTCTCTCTCTCACTTTCGAGTCCATGATTCCCAGAGCTTGTATTTACGCAAGCTCGTGTACTAATATCAAGCTCGGCTGCGCGCAAATCGTTCTATATATACCAGGAGGGCTGCGATTAAAAGTCACGCGATGTTTTACACTCGCATCTCTCTCTCTTCCTCTCTTGTCGATTCTCTTCCTTCCCTAGGGAGCTATCACTGTAATACAACCTTTTTGATCCTGAAAGCTCTGCTACGTGATGGTACCCTAAACTCTGGTATCTGTATAGACACATCGGCTTATAAGCTTGCGTTAATTAAGGGAGGCATCGGTCCGCGATTCTGATCCTGTACGACACACACCTCTATAGGTGTATCTATATACAGTGATATGTGTTGGGTCGCCATGGTGACCATGGCATTCATCGGAAGCGCTATGTACTAAGGCTGATAAGAAAACTAATATCTCCGGCTGGAATTAATTGCAGAGCCGCTGCTGCTGCTACTATGAGGATGAGAGATCCACTGTGGATGTGTGAGAGAGTCTGAATGTATATAGTCAGGATTGATGAGCAAAGTCGAGCCCGAGCGACAAGGACTGGACGCGCCTCGGGTATATGGTGGAGACAAAACGCAGTTGACTATGGCGAGGATGAGTAGTTTACTCCCGTTCTGTCTTTATCTTTCTCTATATAGTGAGAGCAAAACGACTGATGCTTGACTGTAGAGAAAGAGAGACGCGTCAGGAATGAGAGTAAAAAAGAGGGGTTCGCTCAGGGGAAGAAGTTGAAAAGTGAGTCGGAAACGAGGTTTTCACAAAGTAGCTCTTTCTCTCTCTTTTTTTCTCTTTCGCAAGAGAGAGAGAGAGAGAGAGAGAGAGTGATTGATCATTTGTCAAGTGGCACGTGGAAGGACAAGCTCTCAGGGTGTCATCGTTGCGAACGCGCGCGCGGAAAGTGTCACGCTTTACTCTCCTATATACTTTTCCCTTCACTCCGGTTACTTCGACTCTTTCTTTTTCTTCTTCTTGTTTTTTTCACTTTTTTTTTCTTTCATCTAGAGATGCCGTAAACTCGACGCTTTTTGAAATGTGACGACGCTTGAATTTCAAGTACGACCTGGTATTCGGTAATGACTTTTGCGCTCTACTTTTTAGCAAAAAAATAATCAATTCTTTTAAAATTCAACAAAATAAAAAAAAAAATGAAAAAACCATTTTTAGTAAATAAAAATAAAAAAAAAACATGTAGATACATTGTGAAATTACGGAGTCTACATGTAATAAAGACGACACAAAGTAGTCATCTCATCTTGCAATATATTGGTACACACAAGGTGTGTAACATCGGAGTCGAGTAAGCTCCGTATAGCCAAGCGAAATGCCTCGTGTTCGGTAAGGGGGGGATTCCCCGAGACAAAGTCCTAGGTAGCCTCAGCGACACGTAGTATAGCCTACCTACCTACCTACCTCCTCTGGCTGCGGAGGAACACCGGCATCGGGATTAAGCGATGAATACATGTATGGACATTAAACGGCCCGTACGTATAGAGAGAAGGAAGAGACTGAGAGTAGAATAGCGGTCGACCAGTAACAGTAGCAGTAGTAGTAGTAGTAGCAGTAAGGGAAAGCAAGCAGGGCTCTCTCTCTCTCTCTCTTGATTAGCATTCTAAATTGAGGCGTCGCGCGTTAGAGACCAGTACCCTCGCAGTACTACTCCTCCTGTTTCCATAGTGCTTCCTTTTATCCCTCGGTCTTTGTCCCCTCTGTATTTTTCTTCTTCTTTAATGCAAGTACCTATAGCTCTCTCTCTGCAAGAGTCAGCTTGCAACGGTCTAAACTCGACAATTCCTCTCTCTCTCTCTCTCTCTCTCCCTCTCTCTCTCTCTCTCTCCTCCTGAGTGCAAGAGCTGTCTCATAACTTACAAGTCAGACTCTGGTTGCCTCTTGTTTCATACATACATATATGTATGCGGTACTCGCGCGCTCGACCGGATAATGACAGTTGTTTCGCGAGCCGCAAATTGGCTAGACACTTACATCGATCGACTCTCCTTCCCGTTCTTCTCAGCTATATATGTATAACCGTCCTTGCTGTGTTCTGTACCGTGCCATCTCTCGCTCTAGCAGAGTCTCTTGACCCTGTCGAGCTTATAGATACAGCCTGTGTTATGGGCTGCAATTGCCCACGGATATACGCGTCGTTACGTAGTGCGTAAACTAGCAGAATTGCCTTGTCCTACTGCTTTCCAAGCCACGGGATTTCCCCTTCTGCAAATTGGAATTATTCCAGACACCTTCGAAGTCGCGATATTCATAGCCGATCGTTCGATAGAGATTCCTTGACAAGTGTTCCTTTAGCATAGTGCGCGAAGAGATATATCGCAGTCCAGCAGCGTCCCTTCGTACTTGGCTTGTAGCTAGCCGACAAGGAAGAGCCAGTGGCTTGGAACAGCAAACGAGAAGAAGTGAAGGGGTTGGAGTCAAGGAGCACCGAGTTTTAGTGAGAAGCTAAAGTTTTGACTTAAGTGCTCGCTCGCTCGCTTGCTCTTCTCCTATACCTACTACACTCCAGCCTCGACGCCACTCGTGATTCTTTGCGGAAAATTTACCGAATCGCTTACTTCGTTATTCATGGAGTCGACTGTTTCCTAAGATAACGATGCAATTATAGTATCCGGCGGAGAGAGAGAGAGAGAGAGAAAGAGAAAGATGCGTTGTGTTTCGCGAACTCTACGGAAGTTAATTATTCAACCTCCGAGTTATACACATGCCGAAATAAATGAGAGAAAGAGAGAAAACGAGTAAAAGAGAGAGAGAGAGAGAATGAAATACAGAAACAAACAGACGGAAGCGGAACTATAGGAGAAAAAAAAATACAAATATACCAAGTTACCGTAAGCGCGCGCGCACAGTGTGCAATTTAATGGTTAAACAATACGAAAATATTTTTTACTTTTTATTTTATTTATTTTTGATGAAAATAAAAGAAAGAAAAATACAATAATACATTTTTAAAACGAATATTGTGAATAAAATGAAATAAAACTTTTACTTTATGATATACGTCATTGTTAACTTCAATTATGAAATGGTGAAAAATCAATAATACTACAGTACACAGAGTTTAAAAAACTAAATAAAATTAACAATGTATAACGAGTTTATGCGTATGAAGCCATTATAGACACTTTTGAAGATCATTATAAATTAAAATATATAAGATTAACATTTTAAGAAACATATAGGGCTATATCGAAAAGTACACAAAAAATATACGAATAGTGTAATAATATACCCTACAATAACAAGTAAAGAATAAAAAAAAAAAAGAACAAAAGTAAATATAGGTTTAGTTGAACCTATAACAAGACATATATAGAGAGAGAGAAAGAGAGAGAAAGAGGCGGATAGCAAAGTAAAGGGTTCCTACTAAATCTCGAATATAGAAGGGCGTGTACTCAAGGCTCAAGTAGCTCGCACAGCAGCTCTCCTCTCCTCTCTCTCTCTTTCAATAGACGTGCCTGCGCGAAATTGAGCGAGTAAGGAAGCAAGAACGGTATAGGTGTATATACATATAGGAAATAGGGAAAGGGTATATCTATATAGTCGATAGGGTTTACAAGCTATGGGTGAATTTATATATACGATGAAGCTAAGGCCGAGTGTGCTTGGGGAATTAAGGATTGCTCCTATAGGCTTATATATACATGTGCACTGCGGAATCCCAGAAGTCCATGCTGGTCTCTCTTGGACTTACACGATTTGGATACGCTGCTACGTTTGGACAGTGGAGAAGATAAAGCGTTTCCTTCATGCTTTCCTGACCACTGGATATATACAGTAGTAGTTTATAGACCATCCGTTTCAAATACAAGAACTCACTTTAGACTATTCAGTAGGAATTTACGATAAGCTTAATGACGAGTCTCTGTATTTGAATCTGAGTAGCTCAGACGCTGTAGAAGAAAAAAAATGCAAGAAGAAGCTGCCGAGAAAAGAGTGTGTATAGCAGGAAAATTGTAAGGAACAAGGGAGAGAGAGGCGTCTGTCACGGATGTAGACGAGTATATAGAAGGGCAAGTAGGTAGAGCTGCTCTCGTGGACTGACAAAGCTCTTCGTCTCTCACGACAATAGGTCGCAATCAGTGCCAGCCGGAGAAAGTGAGCTACGCGCTATATACATACACACTACGCCACGCCACGCCACGCCCGCCAACTGCGCTGCTACTGCGCAACATCATAAACTGCAGCTCGATTGTTTGGCTCCTTCATATCTCCTCTTCATCCTTCTCTCTTTCTCTCTTACCCTCTCCTACTCCTTCTCTTAGGGTAGGGCTCTGAGATCTCAGCTCGGCAGCTGCAAGCCTCCATCTCGAACAAGAGGTATATGAGAGTAGGAGATGGAAAGGGGAGGGGGGGGGGGTAAGAGGTCGAGAGATCGTCCGATATCTGCGCCGTAATTGATCTGCCGTGGAAATTCGGAGCCTCGTTCCCGAGCCTGCCCCGACCAGGTGCTGAGTTTCTCTCTCCTCGATCGAGAACAGAGAGAACCCGCTTCCAACAACCCCCCAACCCCCCACCACTCACTCACTCACTCACTCCTGCGCGTAATGAAGCGCGAGGTGTGCGCCGTAACTTTATTACGAGCGCCTCAAAGGCCCCAGGAGCAGCAGTAGTAGTAGTAGAAGCAGCAGCAGCAGTAGCAGTGAGGCCAAACTTCTCCTCAGGGCTTATCAAACTAAATTGATACGGCCTCTTACGTGTTTGCCGCTCCGCGCAACTGCGCCTCAAATGGCCTCACCCCCTTACCTCTGCTCTACTCCTCCTCCTCCTCCTTCGGACGCCTAATGACTCGAGGCTGCTTGAAGATGTTGTTAGAATTGCTTGAAAATCAAGGAAGAATCTGCTATTGTGTAAATTTACTATTATCTACGTTTATTTGAACATAAAAATACAATTTTTCTTTTTTTTATTGTTTTAAGAAGACAATCAAATGATAATAAGAAGATAATTACAGAAAAAAGAAAGTTTTTCTTTTCTTTTATAAGAAAAAAGACTAAAGTTTCTTGAATCATCGGCTTATTTTAATTTCAAGATGGATAAACTTTTCTGCGTATATATCTACCTACCTACTGATTCATCCAATATCTCACAGACTGAAGATGAAAATCGTCTTGGAATTTTTCTCGATGTAATTACAGATATCTCTCTCTCTCTCTCTCTCTCTTTCTCGGAATTTCTATTCTACTATTGCGATACGAGATGAGAGAAGAAAGATTGGTATAGAAGAAATTTGTTTTATCGCGACTGTGTAGCTCGAGGCAAGTAGCGCGAGCAGTAAGTATATAGAGAGTGTGGCGTGCGTATATATAGAAGTCCTCGATGCCTGTCAGTAGTAGAAATTCTCTCTTTCTCTCTTTTGCTCGACCGAGAGGCTGCGCCGTTATCTTGGGTTACGTCAGCTTTCGTTATCTGCGCCCAAGTGCCGGCGAGCTTTCCAAGCTTGGCAGAGCGAAATTTAATTCCAACGCCAGTTCCTCCCTTACCCCATTTTCTTCCTCTTCGTCTCTTGCCACCACCCCCGTTGGAAAAGCGCGAAGGAGAAGTTGGCGTTTTTCTAGCTACTTTTTATTCTATCCCTCTCTCTCTTTCTCTCTCTATCTCTCTTGTTCACGTGCGGCTTTTTCGGCCTTGGAGACTGTTGTAAAGTAAGGCGACGGTGAATCTGTCGAGCACGAGACGTGCCTAGGTGCCTCTTCTATGTATGTATATGCAAGGAGAGACAAAGCTTACGGTCTAGATTTGTTGTTTTGCGGCTGTACGTGGACCGCTAGGATATGTCCTCTTACCTCTTTTGACTACAACATTTACCTTTAAAATTAAACGCTTTTCGTGCGCTACGGGTGGTGTGCCTAGAGAAAAATAAAAATAATTTCTTTTTCACTACGAGATGTTTCAGTTGGAAAATCAACTTTTCTACACGTACACGCGCATGCGTTAAAAAGTTACACTTGCATTTTCAAAGTTTTTTGTAACTGACGAGAGAACAAACTAAATTTCAAAAGAAAAAAGAATAAAAAAAAAGAGAGAGCTGAAATTCTCAAACGGCTGACATGCGAGTATTTTTGCTTTTTAGACTTTAGATTCGGATTGTTTTACAAATGAATGTTTGAAAGCAAAAGGTAATGCATACAGCACCACCACTGCTAATACCGCCGCAAGTTCTAACGTAGAAAGCTCAAATGATTACACGTCGATCCAATAGTTACAGCAAGAGGAAATTCACCGAAAATTCAATATTGCCTGTCGGTTACGCTACCGGCACCGCAAATTCGACAGATTAAACAGAGGAATACAATAATTAATCGACAGAGGGAGAATCGAAGTAACCAGTGTCAGTTTCGCCTCGGGCTAAAACTGTATACGTATATACGTGTAAATACTATATCCAAATGCGTACAGCACAAGAACCGCCACGAACCACTTTTCTTTTAGCTGCGTATACGGCCTCTAGGCTCTTTCTCTTTCTCTCTCTTTCTCTCTTCCCAACCGAACAGGCCTTTGTGTGTACGGTTGCCCGAGCCGAGCTCGAATTTCATTTTGCATCGGCGCTCCGAGTTTCACCGCTCACAGCCGGATTATTCGGCGTCTGCATGATTTAGCACATGATCCCCCTTCCCTATATCTTTCTTTCTCTCTCTCTCTCTCTCTTTCTCTCTTTTCTCCACCCTCTCGAAAACGAACGCATCGTTCGACCTTGTAATTTCGCGTTTGAGTTGTTGTCGGCAACGCGACTAGGGTGCAAGCTCGAGTATGAAGGAAGCCCGAAAATTGGATTTTTTTCCACAATAACTTAATCTCGATGTATAGATGAATGAGAGAGAGAAAAAAAGTGAGAATTGGAAGTATGGGGAAAAAAGAAAAAAAGGAAACTTAAGGTCTTCTGGGATTAGGTAATTATCCGATTAGATATTGTAAAGATGTGGAACTCGATTGTAATTTATATCAAGTTTGTACAATAGTCGCATTCCTGCTGCGATTTTTTAAAGTTTTAATCACAAGATTTCCTTGTTGAGCTGTAACAACTCGGAATTTACAATCGCATGCTCATAATATTAAGTTGCGCGTAAAAAAAATTATTACAATCCAAAGAATACAACCTGAATACATAGCTAAATACAAGTAAAAGATTCGAAAATATTTACAAACAAATATTTAAAAAGAAACTAAAGAAGTGAGAGATGAAAAAATCAAGAGTTAGATTTCGAAAAGCTCATATTTCACCAGTCTATACATCTACAAATTAGCAAACGAAGCGGCAATTCTGCAAAAGCGACGTTAAGTTTAATCTGAAACCCTGTCTCTGTTACCCTTGTCTTTCTACTGTATGAGAGAAACTGCTACCGAGACTTAATCTGCCCTCAAAATGATTATTAACAGGCCAAGAGCTTGCAAAGGATAAGGGAGAAGGTTAAAAAATTGGCTGGAGCCTGAAAGGAGTAGGTGTATATACTCCTCGTCGCATTCTTTCATTCTTCCTAATTGAATTTATGGGCTTCTTTTCATGATAAGGGCTGCGCGGCTAACTCGAGATTAATTTTCGCGTAATCTTTGCTTTAAGTTTTTTCCTAGTGGCACACGACGAGGGTCTAAGAAGGGCCTATATACTGCTGCTCTAGGGGAGAGAAAAAAAGTGTCGAGAGCGCTTGAAAGGGGGTTAAATTTTTTAATTAAGGAAACCGACAACAAGGAAATTGTTTTTTACCATCCAACCTAAGGATCAAAAAGTAGTTTGATTAACAAATTTTTAATTAATTAAATCTTTTTCAGGTCGGTTATACTTTAGAAGAAAAAAAATTTTTTTTACATTATTTTGATTAAAAAGCTTAAAGAAGGTATGTATACAGTAAAGTTGTTTGGTTCGTAAAATATAATACGCATCGATACATTCGATTCATCATTTTGGTAGTTGCGCGAGCTTGCAGAGCTTTTTTCAAGAAGATCTAAAAAAACTGCTACATCTTCGAAGAAGAATTCTCGGTTATTTTCGAGAAACGATCCGGCAGACTTGGTTCGATCCTGTCGGAAAGTTGTATTCCGCTTATCGTGCCCGAAGCTAAACACGTCCCTCGCAAGCTCTCCCTCTCCATTGCCGCTCTGGCGGCCAATCCGATTGAGCGGCAAACTTTTGTCGTTCCAACTGCCGTTTATGATTTTTTCGGAGTGATCGTCAGTCGTAAAAAAAAAAGAAAAAGTTCTTATCGCGCGAGACTGAGAAGGACGAATGCAAACCGTTATATTCCACTCGTATTTCTTTGGTATACCGATAAGCACCACAGCGTCAAAGTCAGAAAAAAGTGTATAAGGCTCATCGAACGTGCGTAAGAGCCCATAAAAGCTCGAGAGAAAGTCGTAACGAGATGAGGGTATATATCGCTGAAAAGTTGGCCACACGCGCAAACGACAGGCCGAGGAGCAAGGGAAAATGACGCTAACGACCCCCCCCCCCCCCCCCCCCCCCCCCCCCCCCCCCCCCCCCCCCCCCCACCCCCCGCCCTCCCCCCCAGAGATCGCAGAAGACGACGCAGCTATAGAGAGATACAACAGGGTATATAGGTGCACACCCACACTAGCCGAAAGTGAGTGATTTTCGAAAATTAGTTTCGTTAAGGTCCCGATGCTTGGCTCGATGCTTCCCCCCCCCCCCTTTCCCGAGCCAAGTTTCAGCAGCTTCGTTAAATCGGGCTGTTTGGGAGATCCTTTGGATTCTCATCCTCTTCTCCCCAGGACGGATGCTTGGCCTGAGGGTGAGAGAGAAAAGCAGAAAAAGACTTTCGAAACAAAAGAGCTTTACTATCTCTCTTTCACCCCTGCTTTGGCTCCTTTTATAGGCGAATTTTTTTCTCCCCCTCCGGCTTTCTTAATTGGAAGCTTTGGCTGCACTTCATTTTTGCCGTTAAGCGTTTTGCTCGAAGTGGCTCTGACTCTGGATAAGGTGTATTGCTCTATTTTAAAGTCGCTTTTTTGCTTTGTTTCTTATTTTTAGCGATAACTGACGCCTAAATTATCAAGATTTCAGCTCGTTGTTAAATTTTATATAGTAAACGAATAAATAAACTTTTTATATTATTTTTTCATTCATTTTTTAACTTGTTCAATGTAACTAAATGTTTTGTTTACTTTGAAGGTAAAAAATTTTTTTACATATTCATTTATTTAAAATCTTTTATTAACAGACAAATGAATAAATTACATTCACATGATGAAATGAGGTTGAGAGTTTTATAATAAAAAAAAGCAGTTACAGAAGAGCGGATGAAAGAAAAAAAAAACGAGAAAAAAAAAGATGTATAAATTGAAGAATAAAATTTTTCCAACTTTAACATGTAAATTCTGCGAACCCTTCAAAGGCAGTAACAGAGAAAGAGAGAGAGAGAAAGCCATGTCGAGCTACGAAGCCATAATTATAAAGTCAGTACATTAATTTTAGTTACTGCTTTGCTCAATAAACTGAATGCAAAACGCGAATTAAATTGGATTTCTGTTAACGAGAGCATCAATTTCGCTTTCTCGGCCTCCTAATGAATGACTACCCCTCCCCCCCTTCTTTTACCCACCAATCCAAAGCCATTCTATTAAAGTACAAGCAAACGCTCGGGCAAATGTAAATATATGCGGTACAGTCGAGTGAGAGTAAGAGAGAAAGCTCAAGAGTGTGTACAGTAAAGAAAAAGCGGGGATGTGCAGAGGTTCGCTATGCTACTACTACTACTGTGGCTATCTCTAAGGGTTAAAAGTGCAGGCTAGCAACGACAGTAAAAAGAAAAAAAGAAGAGGAAGTAGAAGAAGAAGAAGAAGAAGAAGACGAAGCACACCGGACACATAGTAGAAACTTGGGATTATTAAGCCGCGAGAGAAGAGGTAGTGGAGTAAAAGAGAGAGAGAGAGAGAGAGAGAGAGAGAGAGAGTGTCGTCGTAATAAGCGGCACATAAAATTCAACCAGGTCTCACTATACCTCCAACATGGGCTCCCTCGTAAAATGAAATAATAAAGCGAGTGCGAGCTAATTAAAGGTAGCGCGAAAGAAAAGAGAGGGTGAGTTGCAAACAATGCCGAGCGACTATATAAGGAAGAAGAAGGAGGGGGTGGAGAGGAAGGGGTATACCGACGACAAAAGGAAGAGACGAGATAGAGGCCCCCAAGAAGGAGAGATGAAACCGACAGACGTCCAAGTGGTTTACGGCTGTGAGTCAAGAGCGAGGAACGAGACCGCTTGCTGCTCCGCGAAGTAGTCGCGAATAATTGATTGTCTCTCCCTCTCCCTCTTGCCTTCTCTCCTCGCCTCTCCTTTGCAGTACCACCCAAGCCGCATGTAAAATGTATATACTCTTCGAGATGCTATACTGGATTCGAGAGACAGCGTGACGAAGCTTCTCTATCTCTCTTTCGACTCTTTCTTGCGAGATGCAAATCGATCGAAGAGTAGCGCCGGCTAGACAGTCACAAGTGCCTTGAGGTTGCATTATCACGACTAAGGTTTTACTCTTTCTCTCTCTCTCTCTCTCTCTATCTTACTCTTCGTCCTTTCAGTTCTTGAGACTACATTGGACGTCGAGTCTAATTACACTTGGTAGATCTGCTTGTTTGCGTTGCAAGAATGACTCTTAAACAAAGTTCCCACTTTCTTACTGCGGCGAAAGACCAGCCGTGTACACAGATACTTATTTTGCTTTTAGATATATATTGTATAAAGGGGATATTATAACGTCGCGCTAAAAGTCCAACTATATATATATAGCTATACTTGTCTTTTTCTTTTTCTCTTATTCTAGGCAGTCAGTGAGAAAAGAATGGTCTCGAGGCATGTAACTCGGTAAGTGGAGGCACTCTCGCCCCCCCTCTCTCTCTCCTCGCCTTGGTACTGTCTGGCAGACGTCCAGGACCCGCATGCGGTGAGAGTAACGTTCTCTTTCTCTTTTTTCTTTTTCCATTTCGAACCACTAGCCGATCACCTCTCCTACATACGATATGCCTCCCTCCTGCGACGAAATCTAGTATGTTCGTTTGATATCGCCAACCAGCCGGCTGGACAGCAGTGAGATAAGACCGTCCGAGACCATTTAGACCGAGAGATGGCTGTAGTTTCAGTGGTAAACGCAATCCTGATTAGCAGGTACTTTTTTTTTGTTTTCGAACGAGCTTGCGAGTTTATAAGGTAGATATTACAAAGCTTTTACGTCTAGTAGGTTAATAAATTAGTGTTTTAATAATGGACCCTGTTTTGGTCGAGCGAAGAATCATACTTAACTATGTATATTTCCATACGTAAAGAAAGTTGAGCAAACATTTAAAAAAAAAGCCTCGAGTAACATTATATAAGACAGAATAATGAAATTAGACGCATTGGCTTTCGCACAAAAGTCATACGGAAGAAAAGCTTTTTACCCTCAGTTTCCGTCCATTCTCGCCCTCAAGCGTTTCAAGGTAGCGCGTATAAGGCAAATAAGCTCCGCGTGTGCGCAGCCGGCGTAGAGAGCAATTTAGGAAAAACTCGTTAAACTACTTTTCCCCCTACCCCCGTACCTTTGCTCTCACTCTCGTACTCCAACGTATCGTGCTTAGAAAGAGATACCGAAAGGGAAAGAGAGAGAGATAGAGAGAGAAAGCAGCCAACGGCTGCAGCTCTTTTCTCCGATTCCGTTTCTGCAAGCTGCCAGAAGCGCGACTCCTTTATCCTCCAAGCCATTTAAGGTTCTTTCTCTCCCGTGCTCTCTCTCTCTCTCTCTCTCTCTCTCTCTCTCTCTCGGGTTTTCAAGCTTAGATATACGCAATTGCAATTTCGAAAATCGCGACTCCTATACTACAACTACCCAACTGGAATCTCCTATACTGCATCCAGCTCTCTCTCGTATGCGGCACAGTGCAGTAGATAGATACACGTAGGTATACTGCAGCTGCAGTGTAGCGGCTAGTTAAGCTAGCGCAGCTTGTCCTGCCTAGAGTTGGTCGTACTACAGTGTGTCTCCAGCTGTAACTTTGATGGAAAGGTAGTACAAGAGACAGAGAGACAGAGGTAAAGGGGTGTAATGCAAGTCCAGGCAGGCATCCCTTTGTCGTATACAGTACCATATATCCTGTCAAATGAAGTTTCCATGCTAGCAAGTACCACCAGTAGCCCTTCGGTTTCCAACGATCCACCTACCTCTTCAGCTGTGCTTGCAAGCTCAAAGCCTATACTCATCACGCCACTGCTGCTGCAATCCAATACACACATTCCACACTCTGTAAGCAACTCATCCTTGTTTTTCTCTCTTTCACTCTCACTCTCTCTCTCTCTCTCTCTCTCTCTCTCTCACTCTCTCTCTCTCTCTCTCTCTCTCTCTCTCTCTCTCTCTCTCTTTTTCTTTCTCGTCCCGTGCGACCGCTCGTAAATTCAATTTCGCGCAGAGCCGAAGCATGGACGCCCCGGGAACGGACAAAGTTGAATAACAGGAATTGAAGGCGCGAAGTTGGAAGACTCAGAGCTGGATGTGGCAGGCTGCTACTACTACTACTACCACTACTGTACGCGACTTTCCTCCAGGCTATAACGATCGAACTACGTTGTGTAAGGGAGAAAGAGAAATAGAGAGGTATACGCGAACGAGATGCGCTACGGATTTTCTCCCAGTGGGAGTCTCTCTCACTCTCTCTTGTATTACTACAGTACTCGACCATATATTTCTTTCTCTTTCTCATTCTGGTTGTGTGAGACAAGAAGATCTGGCACGCGGACACGCTGACACCAACGTCACCTCCGGTGTGCGAGCGAATTTTCACGAATAAATCTGCAGCGCCGCTCTCGTTTCATCCATCCCTCTCCCCTTACACCCTCACAACTGTCGTATTCCATGCCTCCCGGCGTGCAAGAGGAGGAGCACCCACGTTCATCCGCTTCGTCCTGTTTTACAAACGTTTTTTCTTTTATTTATTTTTTTTTTTTTTTGCTCCAATCTCGCTTTCTTCCCTCTTTTTATGATGCTTTCTTTCTCTCTCTGCTCTTGCTTTATTTTCCCGCTGCTTTTGTCTGCTCGACCTTTTTTTTTTGTTTCAAGGAGCCAAGTCAACCTGGTTTGTTTCTTTATTTAGTAGGTATTGCACCTTTTTTTCAAGCTTATCTCCCCCTATCTACTTAAGCATTTTAACACCGTGTTTACGATTTTTTATATTTCATTATAGCTACACGTAATGCAATTGCTTTTTATTAAGATAATACTTGGTTTTATCGATGGATTTGTTTTAATATACACAATTTACGAAGTGATTTATATAAAATCAGTATAGATCTGGCACAATCAAACATGCACGATTAATTACAAAACTGATATAATCAAGTAATAATAAAAATACACACACACACGCTCACACACAATTGATTTTCATTGATTAAACAAGCTTGCAAAGAGTAATATATGTTTTGTTCAATAGCGTACAATTGTTATTCCAAACATTTATTTGCGCAAAGTATACATGTTTAATATATATACAATACATAATCATCCGAGAACACGCTTATCTAAAATTGTCACGAGAGAGCTTTATCACATTTCATCCGGCATTTCATTAAAATCAATACAAAAGCGCGTTTGTGTTTTGAAAATATTTCCCAGCTTTTAGCTGTATATAGGTATAACAACGTAGCAGTCGTTTACCGCTAAAAAGGAAAACAATCGTTGTTTCGAACGCGAGCTTTTATATATTTCAAATCTACGTCGTATAAACTGGATTTATGTCAAATTTCTTTTTATCTCGCAGCTTGTCCCTCCCTCCACCCTCTTCGTCCCGGAAGGTACGTCAGACCGCGTGGCCAAAGAAATATAATACAGCGCGAAGGAAAGAGAGGCTAGAAGACATTTCTCTGGCTGGTTGGCTGCTACTACTACCACTACGACAATAGTAGCTCCGTATCTAGTGTTGCAGCTCGAGCAAAGAGCCGTTAAAAAGGAGAAAGAGAGTGAGAGAGAAAGAGAACCAAAAGGAGAGCGCCATTAATAAAAACGCATCAGCACCCGGCTGCTCGAGCAATATCGGCCGCCTTATTGCGCACAGTAGTTCCCCATCCTTTCTTTCCTCCTTCTCTTGTCGTGACGACTGGCTCGCGTCCAGAGGTGGCCAAAAGTAAAAAAGAAAGAAAAAAAAGAAATGAACACGAAAGCGCCCGCATTGCTCTCATTTGCGGACGAACTTTCGCACAGGCGAAGATAAAAGAGCTCGAGATGGAAAAAGCAGCTATTCAGGACACATACAACTAAGGTGTGTGTGGGTGGATGGATGGTGGAAGAAAAAAGACTTGGAAAAGAAACGGGCGAATGATTTCCCTTTGGTCAGGAGGAGCCAGAGGTATCTAAGAGACACGACACGAGCTGGGCGGACTGCTTGAGAGCTGACAAATAAATTGCTCACCATTTTCCGGAGCACGTGAGAGAAAGTAGTAAGTCTCAAAAAGTGGCCGCGTGCTCGTATAAGCATTAGCATTTTCGGCCAAACCTGCCGGAAGATATCCTCCATCCCCTTTTTGGGGATCTTCCATATCCTGCTCGGCCTTCCTCGACCTCACGCGAGCTTTTGATTTAGCACACAGTTCATACTCTTCTCTTGCAAAGCCAAAATCTTTTTGGTCTTCTCCTCTGCATCCTAATTACGCCATTTAGACTCTCGAAGATGAGACTAAGCGTCATACGCATCGTCTTAACGAGCGAGAGCCGCACCTCCGAATATCTCTCTTCCGCTATTTTTTTTTTTTGTTTTCCTATATCTAAAGCAAAGAATAAAACTTCCCTCGCGACGAGAAAAAGAGATTGAGAGAAATATCGTTGAGGGGAGGATAAATACGCTAGCAGTAGCAAGAGTTTACTGTGAGACAGGGGTGTGCGATAAAAATGGATAATACACAGACGAAGAAATGTTTGGATGAAAGAGAGAAGAGGAGGGGAGGGGGTGAGATGCTGCTGCTTATAATGGCTCTTTGTCTGCGCGTGAAAGCGTATAGCCCGTAAGCTGTGAACGGTGATTATAAGCGAAAGAGAGAGGATATGCCAGAGCCAGTACTTGGATGATTATAAAAAATAAGACGATGTGAAAAAGGCGGCGTTAAGAAGTTTATTTGGAGGCGCGAAAGAGAAAAAAGTGTGATGAGCTTGCAATATATATATATATATATATATATATATATATATATATATATATATATATATATATATAT
>JAPYZE010002456.1:0-16232 GCA_030522805.1 Leptomastidea abnormis
TTAAAACCTTTTTTGTCCGGAATAAAAATATTAAATATTAAAAAAGTTACAGAGGAAAGAAAAAAACTTTTAATCATGCCCCGGTCTCCCCTACATATACACAGTACGCTATTGCCATTGCTATAGTATTATATGCTATTGCGCTGTTACAGCACTGGCAGCGAAACGACGCACATCAGCAAAGTTAAGCTTTGCTATATATGTACATATATAGGTATATGTACAAATGGCTGAAGGAGGGGAGGAAGGGAGAGAAGAGCAAGCTGCATACTGACTCTCAATGTGCGTTTCAATTGTGGGTGGGTATGGGTCTCGTTTGGAGTTTTAACTGCTGAGGCTTATATCAAACTTTTATATTACAAATGTCTCTTATAATGAAATCAAGCATTTTAATTTTGTTGAAACGAAATTTTATATAATTATATTTTGAGGTGAACTGTAATTTTGTGCATAAAACATGCAATAATGAGGTAAAAATAAAGAATTTTTTTTATTATTATGTGAGTAATTTAAAATTGTAATGAAAATTACATTATTCATTAGAAGAAAAAAAATGTTCTCGTAAAAAGTTTTTTTTTGCTATTTTTCTTTCAAATGATTATCTTGTAGAAATCAATACAGTACTTTATATTTTTGTGGAATTTTAAGCTAATTATTAACTTAATAAAATTAAACGGTAAATATAATGATAGAGTTATTATTATTGAAGATATATAATTTCATTATGGATATGCTACAAATATAATTAATTTTTTATCAATACCTTTTAACTAGGAATAATAATCGCAGCAAGACTAAAACACACAATTTCACTCTAAATCTCTATCAGGGACAGGATGATATTTTAATAATGACCGTCGCTCGAGCGACTTTGTGCGATCAAAAACTGAGATTTTTGATTAATTACCCTGGAGGCAACGGCTTCAGACTGGCAAAATGAATCCAGCAAACTGTCGTGCCACCAGTCAGAGGAGGGTGGGGGGTGGAGGAAGAGGAGGATAGCTCATTTGCATGAGGCACGCGCGATGAATAATATCGCTGCCGCGTGTATATATAGTATACGCGCCGGGACGATTTTGCCAGTTCGAAGTCTATATAGCTGCGCGCCCCCGGCCTACTTGGACCGCTGCGGCACGCACAATCGATATGCATCTCCCCCCTCCTCCCTTCTTCTGCATAGGCAGCAAACTGCAGCCACATCAGCCCCTCGAGCTAGCTTAATGAAATTTTTGACGACCCTTCTGGCCCCTGCTCCTGGTGAATCTGGCATGGGCCAAGTGCCACGGAAGTAGCTTCGGCCTCTGAATATCATTCAATACGGGGGGACCAGCGAATGAGGTAAAATATACATCGCTGCAAGCGAGGGGGGAGTGTGAGAGAAACGTCATATGCCGTATATTTCTCTGTCTCTCCCGACGACAACGATGACGACGACGTTAAATTTGTAACAATCGTCTCTCTCACTCTCTTTGCCCTTCTACGTATACACCTATACCTTGCCATTGCCTTCCCCTCCTCCTCCTCCTCCTCTGAAATACAATCGACTTGGTTATGCACCGCTGAGTTTATGCGGCTCTTGCGATTTATGGCCAATAAAGGGTCTTCGCCTTTCGGATCCCAGCCGTTCGCTTTCTCTCTTTCTCTTCCTTTACCAAGACCCTGACGAATACTACTTCAGTAGTTACGCCCAACTTTGGTCAGGCTCTGTTTCCATTCAAATCCACCTATCCCCCCACTTTTTTTTAAAAACATTTTAATGGACGTCTATTAACCTATCGTTTTGAAATTAAAGTCAAATTTTTCAAAACTTCAAAATGTGATAAAATGTCAAGAATCAAAATCTTTAAAGATATTTCTTGATAAAGGCTAGTTATAAAATATCACACCAACTTGCATTTTATTTTCGATTGTTTATATTTTGTTAAGTTTTCATTGACACACGTTACTATATATGCACCGTAGCTAGTTCAATATTGTGGAAGCTGATATTTATCGGAGGTTTTTCAAGTCCCACGAGTCCAAAGAAGTTAAGGTTGAGGCACTAAGCTCTATACATAACGGATTGAGAAAGCAAAAGAGCGCGAAGGAATATAAGCAAAGGGGGAACGAGAGCAGCGAGTAAATATACGTATGTAGCAGTGAGACGTGCGCCCGCGCCCGCTAAGCGGAATTGAATAAACATTTTTCAGCAAATAAAGCCGACAATAGTATACGAATTTAAAAGTCGCTGAGTTCAGTCGCGAGCTACTACTACTATCCTCTTCCCTCCCCTCTCTTTATTCCTATTACTCTCTCATACGCTACGTTCTCTCTTCCTTTCTCTCGCTTGTTCGCGCATCGTTTGAAAAAGTCGAGCGGGCAAAATTGAATATTCTTGCTTTTTTCCTTCCCTCTAACCCTCTTATTTTCCCCGCCCCTCCTTTCTTATTTTTCATATTTCAACCTAGTCCTCGAGCTTTTGAGCGTTACGCAGCTGAAGCCTTCTGCGAATCGTCTTCCGTAATCGCGGCCGAGGAGCCAAAGCACAACGACGAGGACTTTCACATCCTGCATCTCTCCTGCGGTTATCTTTCGATTCCTACTGCGTGCCGGTTATAAATGCTAATATACGAGCGCTATTCTATATATTACAGACTGGGGGTCTAAGGAAAGAAGCTATTTTCTCGAGGACCGCCTCTCCAGGAGCAATGAGGCGAGCTCGTCCCGCACCTTCCTTACCAGTTTTTTTCCACTGCTTTACGAAAGCAGTGCTACACTCGCTCGTGCGCGCGCGATTCTCGGCTTTTCTTATACTCTCTGGAAATCTGTTGCGGCAACTACTTTCCTCCTCCTCCTCCTCCTACTCTTTCTCGAGGCCCACTCCAGCTGACGATGGCAATTTTTCAACGTAGCCGTTCTCCTATACTATATACGATTTCCTTCGACTTATCGATTCTCAATCTTTCCCAAAGAATATATTTTCGAGCTCGGTACTTGCGATTTTCTGAATACACTTCTTTTTTTTCTCCAACTCTCTCTCTCTCTCTCTATCTCTCTACGACCTATATATCAGGCTCTTTCCACTTTCATGCAGTTGGTTTTTTTTCTCTCATTCTTTTTCTTTTCCTTCTTCTCCTTATTTTTCTATGCGTATACGTTTGTTTGTACGCATAAATATTCACCGAAACATATTGAATGATTCATCTCCTATTATATTTTGCATACAGTCTGCTCGTAAAAAAGTAAAAAAAATTTTTTTCTACGTTTTCCTAGATTTACAGAAGTTTATATGCAGAAGTAATGTGCACATCTCATATATATACATACATTCGTATAATATATATTATTCTGGCACATGCTGCTGGTAGAGTTCATTGCTGAATCGTAGATTTATTAAATGTAGCCCATGTTTACCCATAAACGGTTAACCGAATACTTAATCTGTGTGTGATTCATACACAAAGTTGTTTAACGCTAAGCCGACTTAGGCTAGAGATTTCTACCACCTACATTATACGGCTTTACATTAATAAGCTCTCTCTCTCTCTCTCTCCCTCTCTCTATCTCTCTCGTGCTGTGTCGCACTTCATTCAACAATATATATGTATATATCCATGTGAAATTACTTACTTGTTATCACAACTCGGCTATTTTAGATGTTTTGCTTAATATTATTAGCATGTTGGTTAAAAGCTTTCAAGGATTAAACTCCTTAAGCCTGCTGTTATAACTAATAAATGTTGATAAATTATACACGATTTTGAAAAATATTATGTCAAATTTTATTTATTCTTGATAGCAAAGTTTACTTGAAAATGTGTTTCGTGTGTATTAGAATTTATACGAGATGTTTAATTATTTTAATGATAAGTGGATAAGTGGATTTTCTGTACCTTTTATTAACTCGAAATGATGATAAAAGTTGGTAATAGCTTAATCGCGGGCATAGAGCACTGATTTTGGAATTCATAGCTCGTTTTATGCAGCTCCAACGCTGCTGCTGCCATCCTCTCAGTAAATAATTCTTGATTAAAAAGAAAAAAAAAATAAGTGGGTGGGTGCGGGGGGGGGGGGGTTGAGCACAAGACAGGCAGACAAGTTATAGAGCATCTCAAATTCTTTTTTGCTCATCTCTTTCTCAGCCAGCTTCTTCCAACAACTGCGTTGATCAGCCTAAGCGTGCCAACTTTATCTCGCACAGCAAAATAGCTCTCGATTCACAGCACTCCAGCGCAACATTGCTGCAATGACACAAACTTTTTCGCGTTGCTACACGACAGTGGTTGGACGGAATTAGAAAGATAATCCAATCTGCGGTCGACCAGTGTGCTGACGCATCTCTCTCTCTCTCTCTCTCTCTCTCTCTCTCTTGAATTCTATTCCCCCCTGGACTGAGGCATGATTGGAAAAGCCCTGCTGCTGCTCTATATTGAAGCGTAAAGGCAGCCACTGTAGCGATAGCCTGGAATTCGGCAACGAGCTTTTATTGCTGTTGCCGCATGGCTGCACACCGTTTACACGAAGCTACAGCATCGGGATGAGCAGCAGCAGCAGCAGCAGAGAGATTGGGGTTGGGAAAATTTCCAATTAGGCATTAATTAAGGCGAAACATAGTTAGCGCTATGATGAGTAGAAGAAGAAGAAGAAGAAGTAGGGCGATGGGAGAAGAGAGGAGGGTAGGTTGGAAAACGAACGACCTGCCCGGCCAAATGGCCAACTGGAAGACTGGGGAGAAACATTACGGAGGTATAGAATTAAGCTGGACGCCAAGAGAGGGAAGAGGCGAAGAAGGAAAACTGGGAAGGGATTGAGAGAGAAAGAGTGAGGGAGATCTCGAATAGCGGCGAAATTTGATTGTCGGCATATCCAGCCAGCCGGCAATTGGATAACTGCGGCCCCACTGGCTCAAAGGGGTTATGCGCCCGGAGAGAAGCAGCCGCGAAGAGACTTGTGTGTGTGTCTGCCACCAAACTACTCCTATTCCTCCTTGCTGGAGCTTCTCTTTAGATATTACGAGTATCACCGCGGCTCCGGGGGCCATCTCTCCTTCTCCCTCTCCTCCACTACTCCTCCTCCTCTTTCTACTTCCAACTGCGTACGAATATATATATGTATATATACCATCTCCTATCTCCTCTGTATGCCACCTTATAGATTCCAATTCCCGACTGGCCGCAACGGCGGTGGCCAGAGATTAATCGTCTGCAATCGTGCGGGACGCCCTTTGAGATTTGCTTAGCCCCGAAGCTTACTCTTGGCCTGCTTAACGATATCTCTCGATTCCCATATCTGAGCTCGCTTTTATTGGGCCTAATGGAAAATCAAAGAGCTTTAGCTTATTTGACTTTCTAAGAATGCGATTGTTTCGTCCTTAAATGTCATTTATGCTACTATAAAAAATTTTTTCACAAATAAAAAAACAATAATAATGAACTGTTCGATAACCTTTTGCAGTGAAGATTTTTTTTTCATGAAACTTATTATTCACGTGATTTAATGTGACTAAAACTCAAGATTACAGAGACCTGAAATGATTAGTCAAATTTGTTTCTTACATGCTAAGCTTTGCATGAAAAAGCGAGCTTGCATTGTCAAACGTTTTATTTTTTATTTTAAGTAGTAAAATAGCTATGTGCTATTGATTTACCCCTGCTTATCTAGATGACAAGTGTAGCCAAGATAATATGCAAGCAAAAGTCACGTTGTCGTTGATACTATAGCAAGAGACATAACGCAAACAAGTGGTCAAGAGACATTTATAGCAATATCACGAGAAAATTCTCACGACAGCTGTGAGAGTAGAGGAAGGGGGGTGGGGGTGGTGAGTTTTACATTATGCATAAATGAGATTTAATTGCCATCAGACACGAAAGGCGCTTACGGACTTATGCGCCCAAGCCTGACACTCGCTGTCCTCCGGGGTAGTTGTAGTAGTATTCGTGTGTGCCTGCGGTTTGTGTACGCGCGCTCGCGGACAAGTAATTAACGAAGTGTGCAATGGAATGCATGTTTAATTGGAGATACCGACACCGATCGCTGCTCACACACCACCAACGTGAGGCAATCATTGACTTATTTATCGATTGTTAATTTTATTTAAAGTTCTGCTTGATTGCTGGAAAGCTACGCTTCAATTCTCTTCTTTTTTTTTATCAGTTTTTATTTAACGGCCTCTATTTCATATGTGCAATCATAAAAACGTAGAAAAATGAGATTATATTTTATGATAAATGAATAGCATAAAAGTAGTTGATAATAGGAGAAAAACAGACCATGTGTATGTATGTACCTATATATGTATATGAGAGAGCACGATGATTTATAACGTTAGCTTTGAAATCGGCTCTTTGTAAAAGACATTCTTTATTAGAGTAAAGTTTGAAAAGGCTAACTTTTTTGTTGATCTTGAGCAATGAACGGAAGCCTCAATTTATTTCTGCAGCATTACGACTGCGATATCGCAAACTCGTTGCTGCAACTCTTTGCGGCGTGAGCTGTATGTAAGAGCAGGAGAAGGAATTGCTATCAGACTCTTGTTATATATAGTTTGTGAGAAAAAGAAAAAAAAACGACCGAGAAAACTCGCAGAGTAAAGGAAAGAATAATACTCGGGGATAGGAATAAAATCAAAAAGAATGAGGAGGTCAGAAAGCAAAGGCGTTAAAAAAATAGAGAAAAGAAATAAATATAAAGCTGCTGCTTGGCATTTGCCCACTAAACAAAGGAAGAAAAAAACGTTATCTCGTCAACGTCGAGTTTGATAACCCGAAAACGCGATATGGCCAGTTGGATTTCCAGCTGCAATACAGCCAAATTTACCAATAAGCTAGTATGAAGGAAGAAAGGAAGTTTTATTCTTTTCCATCGTCTTAGCCGCGCGTCATTGTCCAATGCTTATCGCCTCAATTCGCCCGTTTCCCTTCAAACCGTCGCTTTATTTTCTTCTCTCAGTTTCTCTTTTTTCTTTTTTTTTTTTAATTTTTCAGTTCAGTAGCAGTAGCAGTAATAGTCGACTAGACGCAGAAAGTCTGTTAGAAAGAAAGAAAGAGAGCGAAAAAGTGAGCGAGTGAGTGAGCGAGCGAGTGACGACGAATGTGGCCTGTCCCTTTTTACTCTCAACTTGCGTCACTCGTCCCTCATCCGCTTTATATATCCCGCTATTTTGTCTCGTTTTATCTCTCAAAGAGCGAAAAGAGAAAGAGAGGACGGGGGAGAAGGGGAGGTCTGAGAAGAGAAGGGAGGGTTTTGAAGCCAATAGGAGAAATTAACTTTGCGAAGCGGAACAGCAAAGCGGAGCTGCATATACGTGTTCGGTATGAGAAGCAGTAAAAGAGTAGTAGGCAGAGACCAGCCACCCTTTCCAGAAAGATGGAGCAGAAAGAGAGAGAGAGAGAGAGAGAGAGAGAAAAAGAGGTGTGGGAGAGAAGGAGGGAAATGGAACCGGGAGATCTGCGCGAATGAGAACGACGCGCGTACACCTACTCTCCTAGAGCAATAGCATCCAGTATTTCATGCTCTGCATCCCACGTAACGAATGTTCGGCGCTTTTGTGATTTACGCTTTAGCTCCGCGGTGGTTTTGCGCTCTGGGATTTCGACAATAATAGGTTGTAACAGCACCACTGAGCAGCAGGAGCAGCAGCAGCAGTCCACCCCCTCCTCCCTTCTCCCCCTCGTCAGCCCTCCTATCCCTCTGCCCTTCAAGTCTTCTCGAGCGATTTCTTGATTTTGTTAAATTTCGAGAACATTTTCGATCCAGCCTTGTCCTCCTGTAGGATTAAACTCGTCACATATCGCCTACGGAAATATAAAAAACCAGTAGCATGTATATAGATTCCGATATAGATTTTTGTCAACTAGTTTTCCAATGCCTCTTTCATCTCCCCAACCTCCACTTTTTTTTATTTCACTTTTTAACGACTTTTTTGTTTTTAGAATGTAAAAAACTATAAACTTCCAGAGGAAAAGAGAGAATGAGAGAGGGTAGCCAGCCACTCACTTGAAACTTTGTACCATTTCAATTAAAACAAACAAATATATATATATATATATATATATATATATATATATATATATATATATATATATATGACTTTGTCGAGCTATCTATACGTGTGTATATGAAAAATCGACGTGTCGCGAAAAATTGCAACAAAAATGCGGTTTTGAACGCCATAAGCAACGCTTGCGGAAAATCCGTAAAGAACACACATTGTGTGCGCATGTATATATGTATAGACATACGTATGTGTGTGTATGTATGTATGTGTGTGCAATATTGAGCTTTTATGTCGTCCAATAGGAGAAAGAGAGAAAACGGCCATCATATTTGTAAAAGTTTTTTACGACTCAACTTTTTTTGGTTCAAATCCAATCCGTATATTGGGTGACCACGGCAGCAACCACGCCCACGTCCCTCGTCCAAAATAGAAAAAAAAAAAAAAAAGAAAAGTTCACACACGTAGAAGCTGTAAAAATTACACTCTTGCGCGATGCTCGCGCTAAAACTCTATTTCGTGCTGGATCTGCTTTTTTTCTTTCACGCATGTGGGGGATAAAGGAAGGCAAAAAAATAATTCTCTTTTTCAGCCGACAAAAAGCAGAGTGCGGGAGAGAGAAACTTACACACTTTAATCTAGGTCGAAAAGAGAGAGATGGTAAATAAAAAAAGAAGATAAAGAAACAAGAAAAGAGAGAGAGAAAGAGAGAGAGGGAGGGAGTAGAGGTTTGTGCGAATGCGCTAGCGTAGACTGAAAAAGCAGACGAAGGAAGACTTCAACTCGCATTTTCATTCCAGCTGAAATTCAGCAGAAGAAAGATTCTTTCCTAGACTTGGGTCGGCGTGTGTATATATGTACGCTACCGCGGAACAAACGCTTGCACCCACTCCCCCAAACCTGCTAGTCATTCAACTTGCGTACAACAAAATGAGGGTATACGAGCGAAATTTAAAGGAAACTCGGGAAAAACTCGAGATTGGGGGGACAAAAAAAGAGAGATGGGGTAAAGAAGAGACAGGGGAAATGTGATAGAATCTAATAATAAGAATTTCCCATTTTTTTTCTTCTTCTTCTTTTTTTCGAATAGTCTTTGGAAAACGTAATTTTGTCATTCAGTTTAAACGCAAGCTCAACAAGAAAGATCTCAAATTTCCATTGCGCTGACTTTGTTTCAAATCGAACAATATAATGCTTCATACATTTTGTACATATAACCGTACTTTTTCCGGTTAAAAAAATTCTAAAAAAGAAAAATCATTTAATTGCAAGCGATTTACATTAAAATTCTACAAACGTTTCCAAGTTAATTATAAAAGATAATCGCTCAGAAAAATTTGATGTTCAGTATATAAAAATCAAGTCTATTTCAAAATAACATTAAGCGAGCCATTATCAGTATCGTTTAATCGTATCCAAGTTAGTGGTTGAATGAAAAAAAAAAAAAAGAAAAAATGGGGTAGGAAATAGGAAAACGATCCGCGTCGATGTTATCTCCAACTCTCGTTCGCAGTATGATTCTTTGCTAATGTAATAAAAACTCGGGTCGAGAGCTACTGGTGCGCGGCTTTTATGTACGTGGGCACGCGTGTGTGTATGTGTGTATGCTGCTCGTTTTTTTCGGATCATCTTTCTCAGCTGTGTCGAGAGTCGGGTATTCCCTGACAAACAGCCCAAGCACCCACATACATATAATACATATACACACATAGAAAGAGAGAGAGAGTCCCTCATTGCTTTCATGCTAATGTTTGCTCGCGTGTCCCCTGTCGCTCCCCGCAGCCGCCACCAGCTTTTCTTTCCTTATCCTCTTTATCGCGCCAACCCTCTTTCTTCTCGTATACCTCTCTTTTCTCTCTCTCTCTCTCTCTCTTCCTTACAACGCGGACGTACTCTACTTTTGCTCCGACCTCATCCTTTTCTCCTGCATCTCGCCGCCTCTCTCGCTACAAGAGCAAAGAACGTCTCTTATTCCCTGCCGAGGAACTTTCCAAGGCGAAAAAGCCAGGGTCCAACTTCGCTCTTACCGTGTATACTCTTGGTCGAAATTTTCTGCTTACTCGACGGCGTGTAAAACGCGAAGACGAAGAAGTAGAAGAATAAAAGGAACAAGAGAATGAAGAAGAAGAAGAAAAAGCAGCAGTCGGACTTTGGAAAAATCGAGTGGACAAGTTGAGTATGTATACGTATATCTGGGGGGAGGGTCAGTGGTCCGCATATACGCACTGTTTGTACATACATACAATATACCCCCATATACACTGTACGTCTAGGACACACGAGCATATGTCACTGTCCGCTAGCCGTTCCAATCCATTCGGGCGCATCTGCTTTTCCAGTATATAGCCAGTGACCTCTCTCTTTCTGCTTTCTTTTATGTCCAAGTCCAACCTCTCCTGCTCCCGCTGCTGCTGCTACCCAAAATGCTAGCCGAACGACTTCAGCGACTTCCAGCTAGTACATATAGATAGGGTATAAATAGCTACATGTAGAGAATCCAGGATCTTCGCGATAGCCACTTTCCTCTACCAACTGTCCTGCTCTCTCATGAATTTATGATGTCGCCTGCTTTTTTTTTCAATTATTTACTCTCGAAGGTCTAAAGTATGCGACTCTCTGCTACGGTGCGCGTCTTACTTCTTCTCCCCATCCCCCTCCTCCTACCCGCACTCTTTCTTTTCTGATCCTCTCGGATCGAGCCTGATGGAAAAGTTTCGAAGCGATAACAGAGGCTCAACGGCTTTTATTCTCTCCGATACGAGGGAGCGAGTTCCCGAGGATATATATCGACCGAACGAACGAACGAACGAACGAACGAATGAAGCAACTTAATTGTCATGTCGATGCTTTTATACGCTTTTTCCCAACTTTTCAGTTGCACAAAATATATACAGACTTTTGCTGGGATAGGTTACGTTCTTTTCTCTCTCTGTCACGGAATCCCCCGAAGTGTATATAGCTCTCCCTCCCTCTCTCCCTCCCGAAAACCTGCACGTTTTTCAAATACATTTTCCAAGGCTAGTATCTGGCTTTTGCGAAATTTCATGTGATATTAAATAAAGGATCCAAGAGACAGAGAGGAAAGACGCTGGAAAGTTTGAGCTGCAACCTTTTTTTTTTTATTATTTCTCTCTTTGCTGCTGGGTACAGGGAAAACAAGCTTCTTTCTGCGTTGGAAAAGAAGCAGTAGCAGTAGCAGCAGCAGCCGAGACTCAAGCTTCTTAGCTCAGAATAAAATCCGTAAGCTTACGAGGCGTACGAGAAAATGAGCCTCTGCAACGTCGTCTTCGTCGTCGTAGTAAGGAAAAAAGAAAAAGAGGGGAAAAAAAGGTAGACACGGGTAATCGAGGTAAAAATGAAAATCGCTTCAAGAATTTCTACACATAAACAGACTGTCCTAACAGACGCTGCTGCTGTTGCTGCTGCTGCTACTGTTTGAGTAAGTTTTCATGTTCCCTTTATCCTACTCATCCTCCTACTGCTTTGCTCTATTCTGCTGCTGCTGTTGTGAAATTCTTAACCAAGGCATGCCTCTGACCAAAACGCTACACTATTTTTTAATAAACTCGCGTCGCTTGAACGCCTGTCTTTTAAATTTTTTTTTTTCAAAAAATTCTAAAAATTGAGTGAGAGAATTATTCAGATGTTTCTTATTATTTTCGTTATTACTCTAAATATTTGCGTCTCAAAAATAAGTTATTTTTTCAAAAAGTAATATAATTTTTAATATCAATAATATCAGTGTACATTAAACAGAAAATTGTTGAAAAGGTAAAAACTGAAAAATAAATAAAGATAAAAAAAGTATAGATGTTAAAGCAGAGAGAAGAAAAAGAAGAAGACGAAGAAGAGAAGTTAATTGATATAAAAGTCTTAGCCGGTGGGAATTTGTAATATACGGGCGACATTAGCCAAGGAATTTACAACCCAGTCAGGAAGATTAATTTTTATTTCGAAATTTTACTAAAGCATTCCTTTTCTCGCTGCTCGTTTTTTTACGAGTCACTTTCCTCCGCGAGTTTCTCTCTTCTCATGCTATTCTGCAAAAGTGAAGTAGCTTACACTCGTACCAGCAGCAGCAGCAGTAAGTTGAGAGATAGGGGGGTTGAAGAGAGTGGTAGTATAGCTTCCCGTTATTTTCCTTTCTATCTTTCATTCTCTCTCTCTCTCTCGTGCGCGAGCTCTACTACGTTTGGAAGGGGCCCATTTATTCCGGCCATTCCTCAGCTGCGTGATGCGACTCTTAATTCTTCTGGCGAGATGCATCGAGGCGACGCCGCCACCGACGTCCTGTATGTATACATACCTTCCTGGTAGTGTAGCTCGCTTGCGACTTCCGGCGCGACAAGTGCGCGAGCATATAAGAGTAGCAGTAGCAGCAGCCTCTCTCGTCCTTGTCCTTCTTCTATTCTCCAACGACGTTTGCTCGAGAGAGGGATGATATTAGGAGTAACGGCTGCTGCTGCTCTCCCAGTGTCCCCTTATTACCCGACGCGCTACGTCCTATCCCGTTCTCAGTCTTATATTACACACTGCTCTTACAAGTGCACAGACTCGAGAAAGAGAGAAAGGACGCGCCGTGTGTGTTAACCCTATTCTTCTCTCGGCAAGCCTCGACACCGCTATTCACTACCATACCTGGTAAAGCGAGGCGTCCTCGCCTGCTTTTTGCCTCTTTCTCTCTCTTGTTCATACTCACCCTCGTTCAACACCGAATTTCAGAGCTCATTTCGCAGCACACATTACTTTTCCGACTCTCGTATTTTAACCTCTTCTGCAATGCTGCTACTACTACTGCTGCTGCCAAATTAAAAGTTAGCTGCAGAAATTTTCATGAACGTGTCTCGATATTGCTGGGAAATAATATTATTTGACGGTTCAATAGTCAAATTTTCATTTTGAAAACTCGGTGCAATATTTCTTGTTCCCAGGTTGAAACTTATGGTGCCAAGTTTGGAAGAACAGAAATGTTGTTTTTGTTGTTTTTTGTTTTGTTTTGTTTTTTTTTGTGCCAACAACCAGTGTGCAACGTGTTTACGATGTAGGTATGTATATACCTACACATGCAAACTGCAACTTTTTGCTTCCCCTGCGTTACACACAGTTTTGAAGCTGCCCAAGTTTGGATCCAAGACTAAGTTCAAATTCAAATTGTTAATAAACATTTGCTGTGCGGAGTTTTGTTGGTCTTAAGGAGTAGATATAGCTAAGGGAACACACAAGAGGAAATGAACACAATAAATGTGCAAGTATATATAAGCGCTAGCAAATGCTTATATATATCTATATACGTATATAATATATAGACTCAGTTTTGCTCTAATTGCATTTTAACGTCATGCAAATTTTACAGAGGAAACTGCAACAATGAGAATTCATACAGGCTATTATAGAAAACAAAAGCGGAAAATTGTACGTGAAAATTTGCATAATTAAGAAAACAAAGACCAAAAAATAAGAGTAAAAAGTTGAAGAAGAAGAAGAAGTCCAGCCTAACTCGTCAAGTGGTGATCGTTAACTTTTTTTTATTTGGAAATATAAAATAGACCACGGGACACTAATGAATGATATCAGACGAGAAGAATAGCCAAGCCTGGAACGGTGACAAAAAAAAAAAAGACGGAAACTCATGACAATAGTCGCTGCTGGCGTGTGCAGCTTTAGGGGTAGTGGTTTAAACCGCGAATCTCTTTTTATATATACTTACACATGTATATATCTATATCTATATCTATGTAATAAAACGGGTCATACCGGTAGGTCGGTGCACCGGCTGACCCTTGGCGGACCACTACTACTACTACTACTGCTGCTACTACTACCAGCTGGCTTAACAAGGAGCAGCGCGTTAAAAACGAGCGCGTAGAATTTAATAAATCTCGCTCGTCGGACCGACGTGGCCGGACGGAGCAGCGATGTTCTTCGCACACCGCAGCCACTGAGATAACGAGGCCATAAGGTAGGTAGGTAGCCTCTCCCTCCCTCTCTCCTCCTCCGCAGTATAATATATATGTATATAACAATATATAACGAGATGCTCTGAAATAACCTTTCGGAGAAGCAGATAGATACCAGCAGCAGCTCGTTATTCCAGTAACTTGCCTGTGATATGGCGTGTTTCTTTTCCAACTCGATTGCGCCTCCCTCATAGCTCTTACGTACTCTTGCTCCATCCATTGACTTGCTTATTAATAAAATTCCAGTTTTACGATCGGCTGAGCACAACGAGACTTACCACTTGCGTTTTTCCAAGGCGCCTGGATTCGCAGAATAAGCTTCCGTTATAGTATAAGCATGGAGTCGAGGTTTACGGTAAAGCATGTGGATGGCTGACTATATATTTACTACGACTACTGCTACTACTGCTACTATTACTACTACCACTACAACTCAGCGTCTCTTTTGAGACTCTCTCTTGCACAGCAGGCTCGGCCGCTTCTCGGCTCTTCATCTCTAATGAGCGACCGCGCGTCATTCACTGGCTGGACACTTGTGCGGAAAAAGCAGAGTCCCGGCGGAGCTGCGAAATTCACTGGGCAGGCAAGCTGCATTGCAGGTGATGAAATAGCCTTGCCGGACGCAATCTCTCTCTCTCTATTTTTCTTTCTCTCTTTTACCAAGCAATAGTATATACAGTAGCGTCTGGCCTTTGCACAAGTGAAAGAGAATAAACCCGGCAGGCTGGAGAGAAAGCTCGTGTGTGTGTATGAGCTGTGTTGGCCTCTTGACTAGGTCAGCCACATGCGCTACTAACACGCCAAAACTCAGCTTACCCTCGGCTTACCCTCGAGAAAACACGAGGCAAAAGATGCCGGAGCTTTTCATTAGCGCTACTGCTTCTGCCCGGAAATTATATATTCAGCCTTATTTTTGCCTTTCTCACTGCCCCCTTCCTCTTCTACAAGCACATACACATACATACAGCACGATTTTCTGAAATAACGACCAACGCTAAAGGCGCCAGCTAAGCTTCGCGACGCAGAAAATGACGCTCTGCTTGTTGCGAGAAAAGCGGAACATATATATACACAGACCAGCAAGTGCATAGTTAAATTAGAAGTGAACGTGTTTTTGAGAAAGAAAGGAAAAAAGTAGAAAAAAAAAAGAAAGAAATTGTGTGCTCTAATTAATCAAATCTTTTGTGCGACTAGCCCATTAATTTTTAATTTTTTTTTAACCAAGACGTCAAAAATGGGTATACATTGAAAATATTTACCTGTTTTGACATTTTTAATTAAAATTAACATCCGAGGAGTAAAAATACAGTTGTTAAGATAGCGCAGACCGAAGACTCGTCTTGAGGGAAAGAAAAAAAACAAAGCTGGTATACCTCGAATACTTGGGATAGAATTAAGTATAAAACACTACGGACGGAGACAAAGGGATTCGCATTAAGCGGTAAATATCTAGATACCAGGAAACTCTATTTGCAAACTTCTCGACAGATAAATTAAATTGGAACAAAACAGGCTTATTTCTTCGTATGATGCAAAAATTGAGTTCCTGGTAATGAACTGTGCTGAGCTTTGATAACATCTAGCATGTAAATAAGTAAGCTAGTATAGAAAAAACTAGCATTTTTTACAAGCTGTTTGTAAATAACTTGATGAGAATAAAATCATTCCGAGAAATATTTTATTTTAGTAAATAAATTCTTTTTCGTCAATATTTACATAATGCCTACATAGACGATTTTTTAAAACCATGTTTGACCTGGATAAAATGTTATAAAACCAAAAAATATTTTTTCAATTTTCAACATATGAAAAATAAAAACGTTTGAGAACTGCATTGACATTAAATTCCTGGAAATTCATATTAAATAAAAAAATATATATATTTTTCTACGAAAAATCTAATTAAACAATTTAACTTTGAAAATCGCAATATTGGCCTACTCTCGCTCTCTTTTTAAAATTTTATTTTCCAGCCCCGAAGCAAACAAGTTTTAGTAATTAATTTTTCGTAACACGCTCGAAGAGGACTGGGCCTGGTGAAACCAAGCGGAATAAAGCCTGATTTAACTTAAAATGTGAATAACGCCTTTGTTGTTCCAGCTGATGGGGATTAGCAAAAGTTTTGGGCGTAATAAAAGCTTTTCCTATATATAGAGAAAGAAAAAGAGAGGAGGCCACATTTGCGGTTGTACCATTTTTTTCTGCCTCTCTCTCAACGAGCAGGAGAGAGTATTTTTCCAGGAAAGTTTTCACGAAACGAGAAGCAGCTTGGATACGCGTCTATCGCGATGTAGGTACCT
>JAPYZE010002457.1:0-34716 GCA_030522805.1 Leptomastidea abnormis
CTTTTTTTGTCCGATATAAAAATATAAAAAAACAAAAAAGTTACAGGCAAAACAAAACCACTTTTCTCAAAATACCCCATCTTCCCCTATATATATATACGCGTCGATTCCGGCTCAATCGAACTAAAATTACCGCTTTCCAGCGCACTATGTGGTGTATACCTGGAACTGCGTCAAATCGAGCCAGAATATCTCGCGTGACCTCAGCGAACCTTATATATATACGATACCGCCCATAGTCTGAATGAATATACCCACTATTACTCCTCAGCTGCGGTCCAGTCCCCGGGCTCTATCCTACATGTGCGTGTGCTCGCGCAATATTGATTTGAATCCCGACCCCCTCGGGACGACTAAGACGTCGAGTGTGTGTATGTCTATATTGATATCCTTGACTAATGCTGTTTTGGTGGCTAAGAGGGCTTCAAAGTTGATTATTTTGTTTCGGCTAAGGTTTCTTTTCGAATTTACCTATTATTTAATAAATAACGCTTATGGTTGATAGCAGGTAATTTATCAAATTAAATACATTTTATATTTTATTTTAATCCGAATTATTTAATTTATTATTTGATTTTCAAGAAAACTTTGTTCTCAAAATGTTATTGGTAATCAAAAGTTTTGAAGCCTTTGAACGATAAAATTGACTTGACAAAGCGACGAAAGTTATAATTTAGTGGTGTTTAAAGTTCGATTTTAGTCTTTGTCTGGCCACTTTAGACACCATTGTAAGCGATTTCTTACAAGTGCTCGATTGCCTATACATTATACCGAGACCCTCATCCCTTGACGACGACGATGATGGTATTAAATGCCACGACAAAGACCTTACAAAAGCGAAATTAATTAAATTATTAAAATGACATCATCTTCTTTTTAACTTTTTTATTTTCATGTTGTTTTAATTGAATATTTTATGTGAAATTGCTTAAAATTATTACTAAAATTTAATTAAAAACTTATTCGACAGAAATATTTTTCAATGTCACCTATAAAGTTTTTTTTTTCAAAGAAATCGTTAACGATTTCACTGACCTTGTAAGTACAGAAATGCAGTTGGTCGACTGCGTCGCCAAAGCGCTTTTATAGCTAATCCGGTCACTCGATAGTTTTTTTTCTTTTTCTTTTTTTCTCCTTTTTTTGCGGGAATACTGCATAAAAGGCAAAAATTTCTCGACTCTTGGCAACTTACCAGGAACAGAAATGTCTCCCGGCTTGTAATCAGGCTATCAGCTGCTCTGAAATAGGCTCTATAATTCGCATAAAAATGCCGTTAATTTATGTATCCATTAATTCGATTTTGTTACTTTTTATGAGCTGTTGAAAAAATCGGCTTACATTCTGACTGACAAAGATTATTCTTTTGAGACCTAATTGTCTTTTTCCTCAAGATCTTTTTATTCAAGTACTGATAGATAGCTTTTATATTTAAAGTAACTCACTATAATTCCTCAAAAAAAGAAAAAAATCAGCTTAATAATAATAACAACATTAAATCCAAAAGCCGCACCCAGAGGAGCAGCAGTAGCTCAAGGCAGAAGAAATGCCGGTCAAACGTCAAAGCACTTCAAGAAAAGTCAAGTGAAAAAGAAATAGGAACAAGAAGGAGAGAGAGCCCGAGGGGAAGAAAAAGAGAAATAAGTAAGAGAAAAAAGGCGCTCGAGGCTTTATAAGAGCAGGAGAGAGAAAGAAAGAGTACAGGAGTGCAGAAGCAAGGTGCATTGACACACTCGTCTTTCGCGGATATATGTACCAGGTCGGGCCATTAGTCCAACTAACTACATGTGTTTGTATACGCCACAGGGGTTTAGTATGAGCTCGTTATTCTTGCACAGTTATAAAATTGGGACGAAAAATTATCCAAAATGAATTAGCTTCCCAAATATCTTTGAGAAGATTTTAAAATTTATCCAATTTTTTATTGTTGTTATTTTTATATTGTGTTTAGTGTGGGGTGGTTATCAAGAAAAAGAAATAACGAGGTGGATACCAGCGATCGCGTTAGACCGTCTAACATTGTAATCAGCTGAGAAACTCAGGCTCTCCCGAGACTTATATTGCGGGGATAATTACACGTTGTCAGCAAGTGCACTATTAATGGAGCGAGACATGTTTTTCCGCTCTCGTTAACTCTCGAGAATATATACATATATATATATATATACATACACTCGCGGATTATGTAGTTTTGACGCTAGCGCGTGTATGATAGCTCGATTATATTTATGCGCACTCGCACGCAAACACACTACTCACTTCAGCATTATTATCTATGTGTGTATGCGTACGTAAGTACTAGTGTATGCGCTTTTCTCTTTGCCAGAGAAATTTCCAAGCGCTTTCTCGATATTCTCGATTGTGTATATATGTATATACGCGAGCGATGAATCGTATACGAGAGTACGAGAGACAACGTAGATATACATAACGACTTTCGGAAAAGCAAACGGCTAAAATTACACTTGTATATGCATGTACATATATATCTATACAATACAATTCCCCAAGGACAATAGGTTGTTTTTTTTTCTTTCTTTTTTTTTCACTTCTATGCGTGAAAGTGATTTTCTGCAATCGATCGTTAACAAGGAGAAAATTATATTGCAAACAACCTTCACTGAAAGTTTCTATATATTATCTAGTGAATGTTTTACGCGAGTTGTATTATAATATATCTATATAGTAAAACATTAAGCTGCGTCAAATTTACTCTTTATGCAAATTTACCACACATGAACTTACTTTACTCATCCCTCCATTACATTGGAAGACGCTACATCTGTATATAGCTTTCTCTTGTATACATAAAACTAGCGACTATATAATCTAATCCTGTAAGCTGAGCGACTATACAACTATACATCGTAAAATCGCGTACAAGCCACGTGACTCGACGAAATAAATATAGGTACTCTCCGCAACAACGTGTTATTCTCTCGTAATTTGTAGATAAATACAGTAGCAGGTCGGCTTGAAAAGAACACGAGACACTCGCGCGTCGCATCGATATGAAAAAAAAAAGAGAGTGAGTAAGAGAGAAAGAGAAAAAGAAAAAGAAAAAGGTAGTTTACTCCGATGGAAGACACGTGTTACCCGAAAAGCAGGATGTAGCATTTTGAGAGAGGAAAGAGTTACGCAGTAGCAAGAGAGAGAGAGAGAGAGAGAGAGAGAGAGAAGAGTTAGTGTGTAAAAGATAAAGTAAGCGAGGGCAAAGAGATAGAGGTGGCGGAGGAGGAGGAGGAGGAGGAAAGAAGTTGACGTGTAGTGCGTGGCTTGTGTCGACGACGCTGCAGAGCAACGGCTATCCCGTTTCATTGAGATGCATCTCGCGCACACTCCTATATACTCCTCGCACACATATATAATACGCCATACGTGACGCAAACACATGAGACCGATTCGGTAGCTACAACTCGGTATATGGTATATGTGTGCGATGCGATGAGCATGTGTATGTACGATACGCGACGACGACGAGGATGACGACCGGAAGTCCGTATTATACGTGAGCCGTCGCGTTTCCGGCCTCAACCCTGCCATGCACACGTCCTTCTACTCTGCTGCAGTCGTTTCTTCTTTCTAATTCTTTTTTCACGCTCTCTACCTTCTCATCCCTATCCTTTTCCTCTAATACTTTTACCACTGCGCCTCCTTGTACCTATATATCTCTTTCTCTCGACTTTCTGCGACAATCTTCTTTTATGTCATTGGATCTGCAATGTATTTGCTATTTTTACTTTTTTTTTCTTTTTGTTCTTCTTTATATTCGAGTGTTAAAACGAAGACCTTGATGATAAAGGGATTACATCCACTACTAAAATCGAATACAATTTTATAATAATGATTCATCGATCAAAGTCAAAAAAATTTCCTTCAGATAAATTATAATTTTATTTGGTAGCGTTCGCGTATTTGCAGTTTGTGCAAAAATAATATCGTGTAGGTATACTCTTTGAGTTCGTAAATAGTTGACCGCATTTATAAAGGAATTGCAAATTTACCCCTGATTCGCAAATTCGACACCTGAAATTTTGATAATGCGAATACTTTTTAATTTATTGCGTATACCTACATAACATGCACATGGTTCATTTAAATTTTGTAATGTATTATGTAAATATGTTCGTTGGTTCATTGGTATATTTTGATTAGACTTTATCCTATATAGTAATTAATAGCTCTGGTTCTGTTTTATTTTTTGTTGCAGCTATTTACAACTGGCGAGGCGACACGCGCTATGGTCTGCCTCTCGAGATCGGCGAGACTGTGCAGATCCTGGAAGAGTGTGCAGGTATGACATGTACATACATACACGTAATTATATCTTATTGTTTGCAATCTGCTATATGTACTATATAGGATATGCTATTAACCCGAATAATATAATTTTGTGAGGTGACTGTTCTTTTTTTTTTTTTCAATTGAAACATGTGACAAATTTACCTGCATGCGTGACGAATTTCTGGTTTTTTATATTGATGTCGATTTTTTTTACCGGTTCTTTAAAATATTGTAAAAAATTGTCATTTTAAGTACAGTAATCGATGATAACCACTATAATGAGACGGTTTTGATATAACTTTTTTTTTTTAATTCATAATAAAAATGCATTTTTTAAAAGCAGCCATTGAATAAATAAATAAAGAAGAAAAAAAAATGAAATTTTAGGCTGGTACCGAGGTTTTTCCACGAAAAATCGCGCTATCAAAGGAATATTTCCAAGTTCCTACGTTCATCTAAAGTCATGCAAAATCGAAAACGAAGGTCTATTCGAGTCTGTAATACCCTTGGAAGATCCAGTCGTACGAGAAGTCACATTAGTATTACGAGAATGGGGCGGAATCTGGAAGAGGCTATACGTGGTTTGTATTATATATATAATCTAAATTGCAAAGCTTACTTTATCATATTGCATATTTGTAAAACGCATTGATTTAAATAAAATGCTATAATTCATCATATTTGAGCATTTATATAAAGCTGGACCAATAAATTATATAAGATCATAATTGGCAGATCCTATTACATAAAACATCCTCTACGTTGATTTTGTCCGACAGGACCGGGAGACTTACAAATTCAACACATTACGAAAGGTGATGTGCGAGCTGCTGGAGTGGCGTCGACAGTTGCTCGCTGGCAC
Source organism: Leptomastidea abnormis (assembly GCA_030522805.1). Taxonomy (NCBI): domain Eukaryota; kingdom Metazoa; phylum Arthropoda; class Insecta; order Hymenoptera; family Encyrtidae; genus Leptomastidea; species Leptomastidea abnormis. The sequence goes on from JAPYZE010002457.1 coordinate 5,144, forward strand.
CCTTACAACCGATCAGACGCGCGAGCTCAAGCTCCAGATAATCAACAAGGTCGACTGGGGCAATCGGTGAGTAATAATAATAATAATAATAAAAATTACATGTCTGCGATGCAGAACAATGAAAATACATTTATACGTGCAAGTAGTATACACAAACATGCTCATATAATTATATGCGCGAACGAAAAGAAAAAGAAAAGGCAGCTGCGGATATAGCGCCAGTATACAGCAGCTCATTTGCAAGTCTGTGTGACGTGACGCCTAATATTTCCCTTTTCCCACATTGACGACTCATCACTATACTATATTATAATATCTGGGGTATAATGAACTCGTGCACTTCATTTGAAAGTCATGCTCGACTTCTGTTTTTCTTCCTCTCTCTCTGGCACGGTTACCCACCGCTGACTCGCTTGCTGTGATTATGCGAGACCTCGAGTCCGATGGTCATTCGGATTTTGTTATAGCCGGTGTGCACGTCGATCGTATACTGTGACGTTGCGGAAATGTTGGCGAACTGACTTTTTTCTCTTTTTCTGCTATATTTACATTGGTATACGCGTAATATTTTTGCTTAGCTTGAGAAACATTTCATAACAGACTCTACGTTTTTACTTTGTTTTGGCTAGTCTGTTCTGGGATTGGGATCTTTTTAGCACTAGAAGTAAATTAGGATAATCTTGAGAAAAATTAAAGGTTTAAATTGTAAGAAGAAAAAAGTAAATACGAAAGAAATGCAAATATACTGGAGAAATAGCTTTATTTACTCTAATTTGGAAATTGACAATTGCCTTATCTTCATCTAACGTCGTTGCACAAAATTGGCAGTCTTCCTCTCACTTTGCATCGCGGCTTGTAAATTACATATAATAACGAACGGGGTATACACAACTTTCTCTTTAAATTCATAAAATTCTCTTAATAGCTAAGTGTCATCATTAATTCTACAAAGAGGCACATTGTGAACCTTACAAAATAATACGGTATCTTCTTTAGTCGCTTCCATCATCTCTCTATATATTTTTCCCCTTTCTCTCTCTCCTATCTCCTTCACTCGTTTTCCTCGCTCGCGATATTCTTCTATCTTCGCACAACTCATTCAAAAACATTATTATCATTCAAAGTAGAAAAACAGACGGGACTAAATATGCGTTATAACTGCGTGTGCGTGTTCATGTTAATGTTCTATTTATAATCGAGTCCTACGAGTCTATGTAAGTAGCGGCATTTTTAGCATCTCGTTGAATATACACACACACAAGCCGCTGAAATAGATCGCAAATTTTTCGCAATCACAAAACACCTACACCCATGGGTGTATTCTAGTTTTTAACGCTCGCGACAGAAAGAGAAACTAAACTCTCCTCACTCTTATACCGCACGATATAATCGAGTGAGCTGTGGAAAAGCAGTTTTTGATTATCATAGAAAAATTTCTTGCTTCGAGAGCGGGAAAAGGCAGTGTCGAGCAATTAGCAACTCAAAATTGTTGCAAAAAATTTTGGCTTTCTCATCCGCTCATGAGATTCTACAGGAAAATCGTTTTAGTGATATGTGATCTGGAATGGTCGTTAGAGATTCATTTTTTAGTACAAAATTTCTTTTACTCTTATTAAAATACGACACTTGAATTGCAATAAATTTAATTTGGCAATTATCGCTTTTTATATTATTATAATAAGGTATGTTTTTGTTTTATATTGATTTGCTAACATTATAAAAAATTATTAAAATATATATATATATATATATATATATATATTCTCTTAAATCTTATTACAGTAATGAGGCTCAAAAAAAATTTATCAACTGCAATCTTAAATACAAATTTTGACACTTATCTTTATCAAGGCACTTATAAGTATGATTGCGATTGTTTTACTTCACATAAAAACAACATATTTTCGCAGATACATGGAAAGGGTTTTAATTCTGGCCGATTGACGCAATAGAAAGAAAACTTTAGATGAATAGAAAAAAAAATTTATTAAGAAAGTAAAAATTGGCTAACGTAGTAAAACCAGCTACTTGAAAATTTACCTCGCGCTTGTAAATTTCGCCGAGGTATAAAGACAAACTAAGTCAGGCAGTATATCAATCAAATTTTTTTTGATTTTTTATAAATTCGCAATATTGGACTCGCAAATTTTGTACGATAAATACAAATGAATTTTGTTAAATTTTCAATACATTACGATGTGTACATCATCACATCATATTGTGATATTAAACTAATGCTAAGGCACTTTAGCAAGACACATTTATAACATCCAGCTGAGGGAATGTACGCTTATCGCTACATTTTATTTAAACTATTTACGTATTCTTTTCGTCTCCAGCGCTCAAGTGAAATGTACCAGTCTTTAAAAAATCCAATCTCAATCGACGCACTGCCCAACAAAAAAAAAATAATAATTATAAAATACAATAAAAATAATAATAATAATAGTAACGTTATGTTGATAATGCGAAGATCGCGGCACTCGTCGTCGTCGTCATCGCAATAATCGGTTGGTCCACAGCTGGCCATAGTAGTAGCAGCAGCAGCAGTAGAGATACATTTTATACATACACGTACAATACATTATATGTATGCGCAAGCAGCACGACTGTCCGGCGAGTGCACATTATCAGCAACGGAAACGAAGGAGGAAGAGGAGTAGGAGGAGGAGGAGGATGAGGTTTTGTTCTTTCCTCCTGTCAACACTCATTTTTTTCCGCTCTTCTTCATCCCTCCCCCTCGTGGGCACACACATGCACACTCACAGCCTGCGGACGCGGTCTCGAGACGCGGCTTCCTCGTGTATTCTCTCTTATTTGCCTCTCCTCATCCTCGGCATGACTTTGTCTCACTATCCACACAAACACACATACACACTATCTCTATCCTTCACTCTCTCACTCGCGGGTCTTCACTGATGGGCACTATCCACCTAGCAAGAGCACGTCCGAGGAAAATGAGAGGAGGAGGAGGAGGAGAGCTGCTCGGCGTCGCCGGTCTCGGGGATGCTGCTCGTATTACTGAGAGAGAGAGAGAGAGAGAGAGACTCCTTCGCGGCTCACGTCACCGTGTATCACATGTGAATTGTTGTCTTGGAAAGTTCGCTCGGGCTACCGACTTATAAGTGGCCCTTAGATCTCCATGTCCTTGTGGTACTTGTCGATCTCTGGGTAGATTGGCGACATTTCGAGGGTACTGGGCGCCGAGGGCACCGAAGTTGGCGAGGCTCCGCTACTCGACGAACCACCGTGCAGCCGACGGCACAATTCGTCCAGCACTTCGTTGAACACCATCACGTTCATGTTTTGGCCAAGCAGATGCAACAGCAGGAAATCACCAACCTACAAAATCAGATTCAATTGTTAATTATTTATTCAAAATAATTTAGGAAGAATTAGAATTTAATCAGCTTATAGATAATTCTCACCTGAGTCTTTCGGATCAAGGTATTGGCACTGGCAGGGGAGCTGAACTTGAATCTCTTCCTGATGATGGTCTCCCGAGTGGTGGGTAACAGGACTACAGCCATGCTGTAAAGCAGTGCACCGCCAGACATGACAGCCAAGGCAATGAACCAGAACCAGAGGAACACGTAGATCTTCTCGTTGAGGATGTTGAGAGCAAGGACGCAAAGGGCGTCGTGCTTCTGTATCGTGCCCGAGCTACCGTATTTGTAGAAGGTACACTTCGTTACACGCGGGAACACTTCAATCATGGGATCGCTACGCTCCTCTTGATTCATGTTGCTGAATTTGACTACGTCCGAGCCGTAGGTAAGGAAAGCTCCACCCAGGAAACTGTCCACCAGAAAGATGTTCATCACCTAAAATAAAAAAAAAACTGGCTATTTTAAAAATATTTTAATCTCAACAGCTGTACAATGTCTTTAAAATCCAAACGAGTTTGGACATTTAACTGTACCTGATGATAATTGTAAGAACGTTAATAAATAATCAGCCAGCTATAAAAAGCTGTAATCATGAAGATATGAGCTTAGAAAAAGTAATGAAAGGAGTCACTCACCACATTGACAAAGTTAAGCGCCTCGCAGAAGAAGTAGCCAGCGGCATAGCTGTTGTGCAGATGTAGAGTCTCGCAAATGTACTGGACGAGACGTTGCATACGCGCCTGTCGCTCGGCCTTGGTGTCGATACTGGCACCTCGCATACCCTCGGATATGGCGCGCACCTTGCCGTCCTCCCACTGCTTCCACATCCAGTGGGGCACGTAGAAGAGCACGCCCTGGAAGAAGAGCATGAACGGCACCCACTGGTAATACGAGTGGTACTTCCGTTCGCCGTCGTACTCGTTGCCGAGGCCCGGATGCGCCACCTCGGTGCCCACGTGCTTGATGTTGTTGCCAGGCATGGTGAACGTGTGGGTTATCCAGCAGAACGTGTTTATCACGTGGGCTGGCACGCCGCCGTCAGTGATGCAGTTTATAGGATCACCTGTGAAACACACATGGAACATGATTATTCGTAAGGTATGTGATTGAAAGAGGAAATACAAAACTCTTCATAAGGTATTTGCATTGATGGATAGATCACAATCTTAAGGATCAATGTATTTTTTAATACCCGATTCAATTCCTCTACAAAGTCTCATGTCAAAAGAATTTTTTTTTTTTTATTTTCTTTAGAACAACTTAAGGCACAAAAGAACAAAGTAGTAACGCCGCGCATACCGTCTTATTCAGCAGTTCGGGGAACGAACGGTATAGTATATAGTAATATAAAAGTAAGAAATGGAGTGACGCGATCAGACTCGCGGTATAATAAAGCACCAGTTAAATCGCAGACGATCGGTATATAGACAACGTCGCATCTCCGCTCGCTGCTGAGAAACTATGTGAAAGCAACGTGTTAAGAGTATACAGAAAGAGGACTTGGGGAAAAAAGAGTAAGCAGCAGTAATTTAGTGTCAGGCCGAGAGAAATCGGATACTCAATAAAAGAGGGTTGCTGCTGCTGTTAATGTTCATCATGAAGTCTGTAGATGAATGTAAAATGAGAGAGGGGGCGGAAACGCGTGCTTGCACTCACCTATTAGATTGTTCGCCGTGATTATGATGCAACTGGCGAATAGAATAGCCGAGGTGATTCTATAGTGCGCCCTGAAGACCATATTATCAATTATGGCCTTGTCGAGTAAATATCGTACTTTCACGAAGCCGGCGACGGCCGAGAGCAGTCCGTAAACCGCCATCTTGCTGCTGCTGCTCTTTTTGCCTGGCTTTTATCGAGTATCCTGAAAAAAAAAAGGAAAATTAAATAAAATTAACATTTTTTTTTTAATATACAGATATATTTATGAAAGTATATAATTAAAATATGACTATAATCATGGAGTTAAATATCGTAAAAGCATACAATTACTAATACAAGCGAGTGAGCGCGCGATACATATCGGTTTTTGAAAAGCTAAGCGTAAAGAGAGAGAGAGATCGGTATCGACTCTATATAGAAATCGTATAAGAGAGAAATGTAAAAAGAAAAAAAAAAGAACGTACCCACATTCCGTTGTTGCAACGATTATATTTTCAAGAGACTAGCAATTTACTAGCATTTATTATTATACACGCTCGACTAGTTTTACATTGCGAAAAGCGCTTTTATAATCGCGCGCAAGTATATATAGCTGCGAGCGTCAACCAAGATTTTCATATCGATTTTAACGATCTATCTAGGATAAATTCCCTTCTCCTACACCAGCTTACCTATATTGAATAATTATTTTCAACTAAACTGAGAAACTTTTACTCACCGACATATATTTAACACAATTAAGATGAATTTAAAGTTTATAAAAGTAGCGCGGCTGCTTGCTAATAAATCTTGCAAATAAAGGGATATTATATAGAAGCAAGCTTTGTACATTACATAATTTGCCCTTTGTATAAGAAGTAGCATCAAATTTATATGCATATATAGTTATGCCCACGCATATATACAGTTGACACCGCGAATTATCTTATTACGGTCGCGCGGGTAATATAAGATAATATTATCCGATTTAACCGGAATCGAATGAAAGCTGGTGGTGATGGTGGTGCAGTAGATATAGAAAGAGAGATAGACTTGTAATTAATATGACATTGCACTTCTCCTTGATAATCACGAGCAGTTCTTTTTTTATAATAACTCATCCGATTAAAAATCCCCTATTACATATTATATGGATCATATTTCATAAAAATCGCCACCATCCGCACTTTATAAATAGACCTGAAACCAAACTCTTACTCGCTATCATCCGGATTAATCAAACACCTCAAGACACACATACACATAATAACAAACAATCACCAGAATAAAATAAAAGCACTAACAATTATTCCAGCAGTAATGAACACACCAAGCGATGTATGCGTCGTAGCACTAGCAGCTACAGCAACAGTAGTAATATAACTCAAGCACTGACAGAGAGTAACTATATAAACTATAAGTGAGTCGATGGTTAGTAGTCAGTAAATGGTAGCACAGTGCAGTAGGTAGCAGTAACGGCGCGTCATCGCCAACGCAGTCTCGGCCGGACACTGAGCCATTGTCGCGTTGTTGTGTGCTGGAGGACGCTGGTAGCAGTAGCAACGGCAGCAGCGACGATGACGGGTCCAGCTGAACGGAGGCATTAAGGCTCGCTTCCGGCCTTCTTACCACCACCGTCGTCGCCGTCGTCGTCGCCGCTACTATGCTGGTTCACTCTTCCCCTCCCCCCCTCCCACTCCCTTTATACGACTCGCGATGACTTTCTCGTATTATGCCTGCTGCTGCTGCTACTTTAGTAGTAGGATGCTTTACTACGACGACTGTATAGAAACTTTTTGCCTCTCGTACGCTCCTCTTGCTGATGGTAAGGTGGTTCTGATACCGGAGAGCTTATAGTATACGACTCGCGTTACGCGTCTGCGGTAGCAATTTGACCGTGACGATCTTGAATTCCTGCTCCTCTTATATACTCTCGAGATCGTCTTCTTCGCGATTGACAACGACGTTATTATATACCTTTTTTTTCACCAACGCACTGGTTTATTATCTTCTTCTTCTTTTTCTCTCATCTGACCAAAGCGCGATGACGATAAGTCTGCTTTTATTACACAGAGTATGTACATACAAATGCGGCATATGGGAATTTTGCGAATTCGCTTATCTGATAAAGCGATTACGTTCAGAGGCGGCTGCTTGGCTGCTTTTCTCTCTCATTTTGTACCAGAGAGCGTATGATAGTGAGATATTGTAAATATAACGAATCTTTAAAAGCATCCTATTTTCTCGTAAACTATATATAATTATTATTGTTTGCTTTATCTTTATAGAGGTTTATTTCCTTATGAATGAATAAAGCGCGCGTTTATCTAAAATGCGTGTATGCAGAAATATTATCCTAATATCATTATTGTTATCTTCGCTTGAATATGACACGAATTAAAAGATGATCATTGCTCATCATAATAGAAAAAAAAAGAAAAATATAATTATATTTTATTCACTTGATATCATACGATATTTAAAAAAAAATATTTTTTAATAAAACACCTCAATGCATCGTACAAGCAAAAAGTAAAAAAAAAGCAGAGTATAGCAGCATTTAAAGTGTCGAATAGCCGTAATCGTTCATCCAATAAAAAAAAGCGCCTCGAAAAAATCCGCTTGAAAATCAACGCTCCGGCTAATTGTCAACTCTGCGCGGATCAAATGCTACTATACTGTTATAAATGTCTCTGATGGCAAACCCGAGTGAGAGCGAGTCCAACAACCGCGTCTCGTGTGCTTGCTTGCTTTACACTCCCTATAATTGCGCGGCTCCAAAATGAAAGAAGAGCGACTCTCTGTCGAGCCATGTTCCAGCCTTAAACGATAAGACCCTGAAAATATATCGTCGCCGGCTGGTTGGGGACGCTGAGCTTATATTATAGGCAAGCGAGAGGGAGGAGATATCGGGTTGTAAGTCGTTAGAAGTTTATTAGTCGATTAATTGAGAGAATGTAAGCCGTATAGGAGTGAGTTAGCGGAGTATAGAACAACGCGAGTGCTACTTGCGCTCAGGCGCGAGCGCGGGGTCAATCGCCAAGGAATGAGTATAGTCATCCCACACATTGTCGTCGTTGTTGTCCGACTCCCCCCACCCTGTCTTCCTTTTTTACTACTTCTTCTTCTTCTTCTTCTTAGTATGAGCAGCTCTTCTCTTTTTTATAAGCTTTTGTGCATGTGATGGGTTCAGCCACTGACTATATGTTGCGCGCTTTGTACTGCTGCTGCTGCAGCTACTACTTGTGAAAACGTTTTCACACAGCTATTTTTGCACATATACACATGTTTAAAAGATTGAGCTTCAAATTTGGATATTTACCAAGAACTCTGCTTTCTGTGCGTATAGTATGAAAGAACTCTACTCGCACTTGGTGGTGGTCGTGATGGTGCTAAAAAGTTAAACCTGTACCGATTTTATCTCAACATGTGTGTAAATGTGTGTGTGCGCTAAGTTTCTCGAGTCTCTATACGGCTAACAGCCAAGCCTTTATTATATATGATGAAGTGAAAAAGAGAGAGGCTTACAACTGGTTTCATGTATATGACACTGCTGCTGTTCCTGCTAGACGACGTTATATATCAGATTTCGCAACTCTAACTCTGCTGCTGCTGCTGCCGTTAGTTTCGATTGACAATTTGTGTATGTGGGTGTATATGTGCGTTTGTGTTAGTGTAATAACAACGCATCACTTCTGAACCCTTCCCCCTGTACTACGCGCGCTTCGATACGCTCCGATACCCGAGATAGACTACTGTATAATTTAATTATTTTTTAAATTGGCTACCTGGTCACTCTGATACATATTATACGTATATATATATCGGCTTGTGCGTGCGTGTATTTTTGTCGTGTCATTATATTAATTTGAATTAATAAGCTATAAGCTTTGAAATGCTATACTAGATATTTATATATGTTATTATGTTTATATACATATCGATTGGATGCTAATTACGAAACGCGCTTCTTCTTCTTCGTCTTCAATACTCAACTCGTCGCAAGATCGTATAAATTTAATTCGATTCGGTTTTAAAATTAATTTTATTTAATGATTTGTTTGAGTTGTGTGAGAAATTCGTATATTTGGCTTACAGTTATAATTACTGTTTTAACTCTTCATATATAAGTTTAAAATAAAGCTACAAAGAATTATACGCGAGACTGGTTTCAAATTTATGCAGGTCTTTAATTTTACCCAACTAGAAATCTGATTCTGGAGAAAAATGAAATTTCAAGAGAGTTTCAAGGAAGACAAAAAAGAAAGGAAATGATGATGATGATGATGACGAGGAAAGTACATTTTAGACATTTGAATTGACGCCAGGCGCGAGGGAAATATTTTTATTTGCATCTCTGCAGAGTATGAGGTATATATTGAAGAGGGAATAGTGTATGCATCGTGATTGGAGTGTAGGACTTGAATGCAAATTTTTCTTTGCCATTAATATTAATGGCCGCTCGAAATAACAGATGGATATATAAATTATGTAAATTTTTATGTTTCATTTCTTTTTTGCAATACAGCAATCGCTCTCTCTGTGGAGAACTTTCTTTATCTGCTTGTATATCGTTGCGATGTCAATGATTTTTTTTCTTTTTCGATATTTTTGCGAATATTTAACTTACTTAATTATTGCACATACACTTCATACTGATATCGAATAAATAAAAAAAAAAAAAAAAAAAATTGAATTATTCTACTTCTTCAAACTCCATATAATTTATTTATCCAATCTGAATTATCTATCAAAATTCCAATATAGTAATAACTTTGCATATATTAATATATATATATATATATATATATATATATATATATATATATATTCCAAGATGAAATGATGAGTTTAATCGCAAATACGACCACACACATATACATCCATTGACGACGAGCACATCATCCCAGAGAGCAGTTTGGATCATCGAAAAATACGGGGTCGCGAGCGAGAGCGGTCGGCGTAATGACAAGCCAAAGCTCGAGAGAGAGAGAGAGAGAGAGAGAGAAAGAGATAGGGAGAGCATATAGGCACACACACCATTGAGCTCTCGAGAAGATACGTTCTCTCTCTCTCAAAAGAGAACTCACCGATACGAATCATTATGCGCGTTTCTCTCTCTCTTTCCTCTCTTCTCCCTGTCTCTTCCTCTCTTCCTCTCGCGTATAAAAAGAGTGTATGGTACACACCGAAAAACCTGCGTGCGTACCCCTTCCTCGTCCCTGCTGCTTCTGCTGCTGCCGGTGCTGGCCCGATACATCTCATGAATTATTCAGCTTGCCTTGCCTTTATGTTCCGCGAGAGAGAGTGAGCGAGCCCGGCGGGGGCGGAAGGAGAGAAAGAGGAGGAGGAGGGGGGGGGGAGGAGGCATCGCAAGCGATAATTCTTTTTCCTCTCGCTGCTCTCTCTCTTTCTCTTTTTCCTATACTCGCAGGTGGCTTCTCTTTCTCTCTCGCGTACGGCGTTGTCGCTGTATGTATATATAGCCGGTGAAAGGCTACAGCCACCACCGTCACTGCCGACACCCAGCGTTAGATGTAGGTATATATATACCCAGGTTCACATACACACACACCTTACTCTCTCTCTCTCTCTTTTTCTCTCTGCTTCCCCTGACTTCGACTTTTACGCCGCTGGCTCTCTGTACGGCTCCTTTATGGATTTTACAGTTAGTCCAGCCGTACCTATATATATATACCACGCGCGAACACGGCGCGCCTTCGTTTGCGCACCGGTGGATTTCCGCGAGAACTGCCTCCCTCCACCCACCCCACCCCCCTCCAGTTGGCAACCTGTAAGTAGCGATTTTCGCGGATACGATGTGTAGCTCGGCTGATGTTATTTCTAGTCGTTCTCCGATATTATATCCTTTACATGCGCAACTTGAACTAATTGAATTGAGTCTATATATTTGATATGTTGCACTGTTATGGATGTAAGTGTAGCGTTTTAAGAAATTTAGAAGCTTCCTTTTTCTATTCAATGTTATACTTAGAGATTAAAGAATTTCTTTTTTTAAACTGAGATAGCGTGTAAAATCATGGTGTAAGAGGGCAATATAAGCGATTATACGATTGCTGAGAAAATAAAAGGAAGAGAGAGAGAGAGAGAGAGAGAAAGAGAGAACAGGTTTATTAGCGTGAGAAAGAACGCCCGGCAATATCCGATCAATCTTAACTGTTCTCTCTCACTCACTCTGTGAATCATCATCTCTTTCTTATTCGCTCTCGTGCATGTTCTTTCTCGTTGATTCACTAGCGATTACGTGCAAGGAATACTTTAATTTATGAGTACGGCGAAAACGGGACAAATGAGAAAAACAAGGATTACACTTTCTTTTATACATGCTTGCTTGCTTGCTCGCTTGTCTACTCTGCTGCCTTTATATTGCTGCCACAAATGCGCTGCCTTGTAAATTCCTGAATTAATTGACCTGCTTGTTGAGAAATAAGGAGAATACTAGCTTTTTTTTTTACAAAAACTTTTATTAAAGTATATGTATAAGAATAATTTTTTTTTTTTCTATTTTCTTGTTATTTTTCTATTGAACAAATATTTGAAGAACACCTGCGAGTCAGAAATAATCACGGGATGGATGATGATGAATAATACATCGTTTTAATTTCGCGAGAAATTCATCGCAGGATAGACTTTGAAATTGAAAAAAAAAGTTAAAAGGATTTTTCTTCGAAATTCAAGAAGTACATTACTTAATCGTCAATCCAACTTTTATAAACTCCCTCATACAAACTTTACCATTTTTAATCAGTTCCATGAAATTCGGAAGCAAACTAAAATCTAATCGATTTTCTATATAACTCCTGCAATTAAAACATTCATTACACAAATGTTATTAGTAGTAGCAATCAAAACTTTTAATTCTAATTAGAATAACCCAATTATGGAATATATCCTGAATCGAGAAAATTAAACCATTACATCGCATATTGCACGTACAACTCGTAAGTAAAGCCAGAGAATATATCCCTATCAGCCTCCCCAATTATATTCGAAATCCAAAAAAACCAGTCACCCGCACATTTCTTCCACTCTTGTACACTCAGTTCTCGGACTACTACTATACTCGCACTCGAGACGTTTTTCGAAAAATCGAAAAATACCTAAGAGAATTGGACGTCTGGAAAGGTATGGTGCAGGAGTCGCGACCCGTGAAATCGGAAGAAATAAGAAGAACCAGGGGGGAGGGCAAATAAGGAAGACAAGGGTGGGGGGCTTTCAAGCACTATAGGGAATAGGAGAACACGAGGTAAAAGAAAGGAGGAGCAGAGCAGAATACTTATACTTATATATAGACACGGGCACACTTACACACACACACACACATGGCCCCACGCGTGCATTCCCCGAGCGTGAATCGTGAAATCGCCCAAGGTCGCACTACCAGCAGCAGCAGCAACAGCAGTCCAGGAGAGCGAATGAGAGAGAAAGAAAGAGAGAAGCAGTGGCGCACGTGGGAAAGGTATTTCATTCCCGGGGACCGCACCTCACTCGCTTTTTCTCTTTCTCTCTCAAACACTCTGCTGCTCCTTCTCTCCTCTCTCTCTCTCTCTCTCTCTCTCTCTTACCTCCTTGGATTGGATATATACCATACTCAGCGCACGATCTGACCGACAGTCTATCCAACGCGTGTGTGCATGTGTGTGTGTGTGTGTGTCTCGTTCTGTTTTTGGATTTTGGTACACGCAAGTCCTTTGCAAAAAAATAAAATAAAAAAACGTCTCTCTGGTGTGCGTGTGTGTGTGTATAGAGGATACTATGCTTGCGAATATAGCATTGCTGCTGCTGTTGCTGCTGCTAACTTGGCGTTTTTTTCGAAAACTGGTTTTAAAAGAGAAAGAGCGTGAGCGCGTTCACACACACAAGACTCTCTGTAAGTTGAGCTGGCTCGCGTTTTTCTCTCTGACCCCTTCCTTTCTTCTACCACGACCGATATGTATCAGAGGCCTACTCGATTTCGTGATTTATTTGCACGAGTAATTAGCGAATATATTTTTCTTTTTCTTTTTTTTTACAGCTCTTTTGTTTTACTATATAATTTACGCTAAACTTGACTTAAAAAGTCATTGTATTTTTTTTCTTTCTCATGATTTTAAAAATAAAATTTCTTCAAGTGAGCTAGCATACAAAAGCAGCGAACAGACACGCACATAGATATAGAAGAGCTTATCAAATTTTCAAGTCTGTATCTTTTACATTTTTTATCCTCTCATACGAAAAATCAACAAGAAAAGAAAACTTAAAATAGAGAGGACACACTTATTATATTTATTTATTATATTCTAAGGTAGGGCATACCAAAACTTGCTTAAAGCGTTATATTAAAGGCAGAGAGTTCTTGAGAGGAGCACATGATGAAAGAGCAAGACGAATGGAATTAAAGAAAAAAAAAAAAAAAAAAAGAATTGAAAAAAGAAAAGAAAGTGCAAAAAAGAAAAGAAAGTGCAGCAGTGCAGGAGAGCCAGCGAAGTGAAGGTGGCTTATCAGCATCTGGAAGAACGAAATGGGCGGCGCAAGAAGTCTATACAGGTCGGCCGTTTGCTCGCCGGTAATTACAGCGCGGCGTCGTTGCAGCTCAAAAAGAATAAGATACACCGTTCTATACTGCTGTTGCTGCTCCTGCTGCTTCAGACTCACACATACACAGCATTGGAGCAACGTAATCTTGACAGCGGGCCTGTATAAATATTTTCGGAAGATAAGGAACGAGGATCGGTAATATTATATACGCTAGACGTTCTAAGCTTCATCGCGTATAGTTATATATAGGTGCTTCTGATCGACACATAAAGTTTATGCACGAGATAGTTGTTAAGTAGGTAATATCGAGGAGAGACGAAGAAGCAATTCGCGGCGAGATCGGTATATATAAGATCGTATAGGTATAGTTGGGAGCGATCAATCTAGTGTCAATTAGAATATACAAATACAACCACTTCCGCTAACTATGTGCCTTACTATGATATTCTATCGCTTAAGTGTCTAGTTTATTGGCCTTTCTTAACTCCTCTAATTAGCTCTATTCTCTCTCTGTCTCTCTTTCTTTTTTTTTTAATAGAATTCGTAACAATTACGAGTGTACAAAAGAACGATTTTTCATGCAGTGAGTATAGAGTAAGTTAATTGACACTTTGAGAGATCTTTTGGCTACCTGTTGTTCTGCCTATACCCACGTGACTCACACTTCAACTCCAACCTCTATAACTGATTGTGTGCCTTTCGTTGAAAGGACGAGTAGTATTCGAGTAGAGATGGCATCATTGAAAAAATTTTAATCATTTTCCTATTGTAACTAAATTGCCTACGTTAGTTGAAATTAATAAGTACTTTTTATTCAGCGTTATAATATTTTTGAAAAGAAAAAAAAGGGATGATTTTATAAAAGATTCCTGGAGTATACAATTACGCTTGTGCATACAGAGGTTGCTCAAAGTTAAATTTATGCAATTTCACATTTTAATACGTTTAAAAAAAAACTGCAAAGTAAACAAAACACAAACTAGCAGCGATTGAATTAAAATAGAATTTCACAAACATATTGTATTTGCCAAGCTTGCTCAAATATTCATTGTATATACTTATGAAAACAAAAGTTTTTCCTCAACTTACAATTTGTCAAAGCTTACATCTGAAAATCAAAATCCAATCAGTGTTGCCATCAAGCAGTAGAACCAACAGCCATTCTCATTTAATGCTAGCCTACCGCCGTGAACTCCGCTATTGGTGAAAAGCAACCTGTATAAGTCCCGCGGAAAAACGCCAAGCCACAAGAGAGATGACAGAGAATAAGAGAGAGATTGAGGTCGCAACACTAACGAGCTACCCCAGCGCGTAAAGCAGTCTCTCTCTCTCTCTCTCTCTCTCTCTCTCTCTCTCTCTCTCTCTTTCTCTCTATTCAGGCATCGCGTTTCGTAACGAGGCAAAATCCGCGCCCGAGCTGCAACTACGACGACGACGTCGTGCATGCAGCAGCAGCAACAGTAGTTATATAGTCGGGGTCCCAGCCTCTCTTTCACTCTCTCGTTACGCTGCTGCATGCAATGTGCTTTTGTATGTATGTATGTGTTTGGTGTACACGAGAAACGCTTTGTGGGACACGCATGTGACTATACACACATGTGGTTCCTCAAGAGGAAAAGAGAGAAGCTGGTTGGTGTATATATTATACTCTCGAGTAGTATATGTGTATACGTTTAGTTGCTCTCTTTGCTTTTCGGATTCACGTCCGGCAGATGTGACAACTTTTAACGTCGCGCGAGTTATTTGTTTTATATATATCTATGTGGTTTTTGCCTTTGAGCAATTTGTTTTTTACGCTTGAAGAGTATTACGTATTCATCCTTAATTGAAGCTTTTTCCTTTTAAAAAAAATAGTAATTTACGTGAAAGCTCATTTAAAATATCTTATGAAATGCATAATTTGCAAATTTACAAAATCTCTCTCATCTTTTCTGTTTTTTTAAGATTCAGCTACCATAATAATTTCTAAATCCTTTAAAAAATAAAAAAAAGTTATTAGAAACACCGCGTGATTAAATAGAGCTTTTATATCGTCAATAATTTTCTCGGCGTGTTCGTTAAGCCTCGATAATACAAGTCGAAACAAAGCCCTTAAACTTCCATTATTACAGCACTCACATACACACACCTATATTATATCGCATCCAGCTTCTTCTCTCGGCACTTTTTATTATCCTTGTAAAAACCTGGGCACTGCTGTAGTACAGGTATCAGCAGCAGCGAAGCTCACGCGCTCACGATGTAACCCTCTCTTCTCTCTCTCTCTCTCTCTCTCTCTCTCTCTCTCTCTCTCTCTCTCTCTCTCTCGGTTGCATCCTTTCAGTCTGCTTGAACGATGCGCCCTCCCTCCTCCTCCGCATGGCGCCTTACCCCACCCACTACTCTACACACACAAACACATACTCCACACGAGATCATTCAATCGCGACAACGGGCCCCCGAGTCGTATATAACTCGGAGCGCGTGGCCTCTACTATACTTATATATACGAACGCCTATGCGCCCGCGTTACGCGTCGTCGCTCGCTCGTGCTCCGATTTTCGCAGACTCCCTTCCCCCTATACATCGTGTTTGTTTACCTTGTGGCATGTGTGTCTGCTATATGGTAACGTAAGATGGAAATTTGAAGCCAATGGAATGTGGGCTTTTATTTGGGCTCTCTGTTTTCACAATAAACTAGCTTTTGATAATTTCTTTTGTTTTTGTGTGTATAGATTGTTGTTGTCAAAGGTTGGGATTTTAAAATATGCTACTAAGATAAATTGATTAAATGTTAAGAAGATTTTGTAGTCTCATAAATTTATGTGTCTGAATATTTAGATTAGAGCCATAATCTAAAGCTGTAGAGATAGGACTAGACTGTACGATTTTATTAAGCGTGCGCGTTTACTTGTCTCTTGGATGGCCTTAAAAGAGGGCAGAAACATCAATAGCAATTGGTTCAATTATTGACGTAGCAAATGACCAAATATATATATGATGCCATGTCCTCCCAGACATTCGCATTTATAGTGACGGATATTATAGACGAACCTCGAAAATTTTATCTTGTATGCTATTCACGTTCGCATGCTAATAATATCAAATATTGAAGATTTAGATAAGAATTAGATCAATATAATAATTTTCAAATAAATTGAAAGATTATTGACTGTTATTTTGACAACAGCACAATGAAATAAATAAACAAAGACAATTTTTTTTATTTATATAAATGTTATTTTAATTGCAAGATAAGTGCAATCAAATTCGAATAAAATGTCAATGTAAAAGTTGACATTAAATTGCAGATTGAATCAAAGGTGAAATATCGATTTTCACCTGCAGTAAATTTTTTTTTTAAATTTTGTTGAAAACAAAACTAATTGGAAAGTGCCTATCAATATTCTATCGATGTATGTATATAGGCCAGTGCTTCAAAAAAAAAAGGTTAATTACTCTAAAAGAGCCAAGTACCGCGATAAAGCAAACGAGAAAGAAAGAGAGACTTCTCTTCAACTCTGGTGGCATCGATTCGTTCCATAAAATTGCAAAACAGCAGCAGCAGGTGGTATATACAAAGATAGTGTGTAAAATCCGCGTGAAAAATTTTTTAGATCTGCGCGAGCAATTTTCTCTCTCTCTCCCTCTTTTCATCTGGTGTATTTACCATCGCCATTTTCTCTTATAGCCATAATGCAGTTCCAGATGTTGTATATGTATACATAATGCAGAGGAGAAGAGGTGGAGAGGTAGAGAGGAGCCACATCTTTCTCGCGCAAGCAAGAGCGGAGACAGCCGCAGCCCGCGGCAATGTAGCTCCATTCGATCGCAAAGTCAGAGAGAGAGAGAGAGATTGAGAGGAGGGGAGGAGGAGGAAATGGAGGCAAGCGTGAGAACGCGAAATCGAGAGGGCCAGAATGAGAGAGGTAGAGCAAGTGAGTGAACGAGTGGGTGAGTGAGTGAGTGAGTGGGTGAGAGGGAGTGCAAGGGAAATTATCGGCTTCTCCTTTGCGCTCTTGCTCTCCTCGAGAAGGGCTTTCTCTCTTCTACTCTCGGGCTTGGTTTCTCTCTCTCTCTCTCTCTCTCTCTCTCTCTCTCTCTCTCGCGAGAGTGCGGCAAAGACGCCCCCAGGGCGCCCCTACCTACCTACCTACCTACCTATACAGTATACATACTCAAAGAGAGATGAGAGGGACCCGCTAAGTGAATCCGCAATGGTCGGACTGTGCTTTTGCACATCTTCTCTCCTCCCAACTCTTCTCTTCTCTTTCTCTCTCTCTCTCTCTCTCTCTCTCTCTCTCTCTCTTTTACTCTGCTTGCCGATCGGATGACTTTTGTCGAGTTATGGCTGGACAAGAGAGTCTTTGTCGTGTGGTCTCTCTCCCTCTCTCACCCTTTCTCTTGTTCGCTGCTCTCTTGACTTCTCGCCTCTAGAAGAGTATTACTTATAGAACGAGAGGAGCTTTGCCTTATACTTGTGATTCTTCTTTTGGAATAAGCGCATCGAATAGCGATATCTCTCTCGAGGAAGAGAGTCAGCTTCACATGAACTATTATTATTTAAACGATTCGCAAAGGAAAGAAAAAACATGAGATGCTTGTTAATTAATGTAAAGTATCGTTTTGAAAACTTTCTAATTTGCACAAATTAATAACATTTAACGAGTCACGTGATATACCTACTCTACAACAAAATTAACGGTATATGTTCACAATCACATTCCTATATTTACGTATCTTCAGACAAACTTGCGGTGTGGTTGAAAAACAAAAATAATTCCGCTCTCTTTCTCTCTCTCATACACTCCCATAAGCAACGAGTCCCTTTAAATATTAAAATTTAAAATTCCAGCGGGCGAAAAATTCATAAATTCCATTCTCAAGAGAGTGAGAGAGAGATACCCGTATAGCATGGTAGGAAAATTCCCGAGGCACTATATGGACGACGACGACGACGTGTGTGTATGTGTGCGGGCTTGCGCGTTATTATTATTAAAAGGCCACGGAAAGCAGCGAGAGAGAGAGAAAGAGTGAGGTTTTGCATTGTCTTGGGGCGCGAGAGTGCGGAGCTAAATTACACGCAGCAGCAGCTCTGTAGCATATAAAACCTTGTAGGTACACACCACCACCCTTACCGACTTGTTGAACATTTTTTTCTCTTTCCTCCTTTTTTTTTTCTTCTTCCCTCTTTTCATTTCGCTTCGCGTCACACCCGATGCATATAAAAATACATATGTCGTGCGCACAAAACTTTTGCTAATTGCGATAGGAGCGACATAACGAACGTTGGAAAGAAAAATTTGTGCGGCTGTTGTTGATTTCGCGTGCATGTCAGCTGAAGGTATATAGTATATAAAATAGCTTGCTTGTGTATATAAGTATAGTCATTTGTTCCTTTTTTTTTATCGCACAGATGGT
Source organism: Leptomastidea abnormis (assembly GCA_030522805.1). NCBI lineage: Eukaryota > Metazoa > Arthropoda > Insecta > Hymenoptera > Encyrtidae > Leptomastidea > Leptomastidea abnormis. The sequence continues at coordinate 24,109 of JAPYZE010002457.1, forward strand.
TGGCTTGGTCGTTTGCTTATGCTAGGATCGTTTTTTCGATTCAAACGACGCGTGAATTTATTTAAATAAAAGCACTTCGGTTATTTTGTGACGGCTATTTTTGCTTTCAAAGTCGGATGCTGGACAACTTCAAGTATTACGTAGGTGGAAGAAAAGAAAAAAATTATTAATAATTTAGCTGTGATTAATGGTTTTAAAAATGTTGAAAAGAGCAACTTGTTATTTCAATTAATAACATTTGCAAAGTTTTCGTAAGTTAAAACCGGTTTTTTATACCAATTTAAAAATAACGAGCGAGACTGAAAAATTACTCACTAAAGTGAACACTTGAAAAGAAAAGTTTTTTTTACCCATTCACTATTAAAAAAGGAATCACGAAATTCGTAACGATAAAATAAAGATCTAAAGTTCCTCAATACCAAAACTCCGCTTACAACGTTACAAGCACCGGTCACGTATGAAAGTGTGTGGCCACATAATATAGTCAGTTTCTTGCAGCCCGAGAGAGCGAGTCTGCTGCGGTCCCTCTCACAAAATTCCGAGACTAAAGCGAACCCCTGAGTTTTAGTCTAAGGCTCTCTTTCTCTCTCCACTATATACAACACCATATGCTCCACCTCTCAAACCCAAAATTTCAGCGACTACAAACTTTGGAGTCCTTGTATGTGTGTAAGCGTGACACGAATGTGTGAGTTGGAGCGGTCTTTCAAACGAGCGGTGGTGGTGGTGGTGGTGGATACTTGGATAGTAGGATACGAAACGAAAACTACCGAGTCCAAGCGAAGTGAGGTAGCTACCACTACACAGGATGAAGGAGAAAGAGAGAGAAAGGCGATTAGTGCAGTCATTAGCCTGGCGTGTTAGCATAATTTTGTGGGCCTAGCGGCCTGTAGTATCTTACACGAATCCTAGTGAAAACTAAATTTTAGGTTCCAGCAACAGCCAAGTCAAGACAAAAGTCACCTGATGTTTATATGTGCAGGATGACGTGGGAATGTAAAAGTAGAATTTATACATTTGAATATCGTATGAAAACTTTCCAGTCAACATTCACTTGTTTTCTTGCCCTATATTCCTATTATATAAGGTTATATGCCTTTTCTTATATTTGATAAATTTTGAATAACAACTATAAACTAGGTAGAAATTATTCAAATTTATCGTTTGATGTAGCGAGCACCTTTGAATTCGAGATCGGTATTCCATAGACTCGTGAGATTATTGAAATAAGAAAAGCAAGAACACGGTATAAATGGTTGAACGAGGGGAGGGAGTCCATATCTAGGACCACATGCATGCATGACGAAATAAAAATGCAGCTCATCTTCGAGGATGATGCATATCGAAAGTGTCGGAAAAGTAAAATCAATAAGAAGCTGCAATCTGCAAATCGATTGAAATAACTATCTCTCTTTTCTCTTGGATATTAAAAATACTATGCTAGTAGTGGTTATAATCCCGTGTTGTGCTCCAGGATTACCATGCACGGCGTGCGGACACGCGGCAGCAGGCACAGCTGCCCTTCTCCCCCTTCTCAGTAATTCCCTCGACTTCATTCGCGCTCCCGACTATATAATAGTTTTCATGCGCTCCTTGGAGCAGCGGTTGTTATTCGCATAATTTAGACTCTCTAAAATCTAGACGTATATTCTCTTCAATCTTACCTTTGGTTGATCACTATTTTTCTCAAGGTTGATATATCTCGCTTGACGCGAAACTGTATGCACCGCAGCAGCACTGATTTCTGATGAAACTCCACTGCTCTCGCACTGCTTCCAAATATCCTATTGGTCACCGCCACCGCTGCTGCACACTGAACAAATAACAAGCACCAACAATAATAATAATGATGATAATAATAATAATATCTATCGATTAAGCTGCTAATCTTGCAGCTGCTGGACGATAAAGAGAAGGAAATAGAGAGATATGGATGTAGAAAGGACTATACTGTAATACACAGCGCAGGAAATTATTATATGCGCGTGCTAATGGAAGAGTCTGCGTCGGTTAACAAAAGAGACTAGGAGTCGAAGACGACGACGACGCCGAGGGGGCACACACAACACACTTCTCTGATGTATATGTATAAGAAGGTAGAACCAAGAAAAGAAGGCAAAGAAAGATAGAAAGAAAGAGAAAACGCTTGAAGAGAATGAAGGGAAAGAGAGAGAGAGGGGAAGGAGGTATAGCGTACGTTTTATGGGTGTACCGTGCTGATGGGGATTCACACCGCGCGAGCGAAGCGAACGGGGCCCGGAGAGCGACTGGACTCGCGGGCCGCTTCGAAGTCCCGGCAAGGCGTCTCTCTCGTACAGCCGTCGTAGAGCGCAGTACCTACACACGACCGGCGCCCTCCTTCTCATGCTGTATATATTTTTCTATCCTTCTCCTTCTTTCTCGCTACTCCTGCTCTCTCTCTCTCTCTCTCTCTCTCTCTCTCTCTCTCTCTCTCTTCGGTTCGGCCGCGTTTCTCTCGCACTAGGCTGCATGTTGTATATATATAGGTATCTGTATAGCTATACGGGTATACGCGCGAGAAAGGTCCGCGTCCCGCCGTATAACCTTCTCTTCATGCGGGGGCCTCATCGGTGTGTAACTACGCCGCCGCCGCCGCTGCTATGCGCTGCCTGTACGGCTGTATACTGTTGCCCTTTTCTTTTCTCTCTCTCTCTCTCTCTCTCTCTCTTTTAGCTCCAAGCGCGCACTCACGGCAGCAGTCTCTTTAAACTTTCCTTATTAACCTCTTTTTTTACTTCTTGTATTTTTCCTGCGTCCGCTTCGTTCATGTAGACGATTCTATAGGTACCTGATGTGCGTCTGTGCAATGCATTTTTTTAGTTGGGTCTTATGTATGGTTTTAAAATTATTTTCAGTGTAGCTATTTTATGGGATATGCCGGTGAGAATGATAAAAATGAAATTACGTAAGATGCTAAGAAAAAGTCACGAGAGGAAGGCTTCGATTTTGCTGAATATTTAATTGTTAATTTTTAATAATAATTAGCATTTAAATAATTTTTTTTCTTCCAAAAAATTGATAATTTTTATATTTTTTTAAAAAAATACATAATTTAAAATTGTTGTTTTTAAAAAAATAATATAATTGTCAAAGATAAGTCAGAATAAATTATAAATTTGAACTAAACAGTCCATTATTGACACCGGGGCATACTTCATGCGAACGTCCCTCAGGATTCTGCATTACATCCTTCTCTTTCGGCGTATCATTCCCTCTACACACCCACCCGGCCCCTCCAGCGGCACCGCCAACGTTCCTTAAACTCTCGCGGCTTATATACATGCGCGTCTGAGGAGCACCAGGTGTGTGTGTGTATGTGTGCTTGGTACTCTATTCGCCTGTTGCTGCCACGAGGGGACCCATAAGCCGAAGGGATTATTATACACGAGGGATAAAGATAGCAGTACATATATATATGTATGTACTTTAGACCCGTTTTATTCATGAGGTGCGTCCCGCAACTTATGTATCAAGCGTCTCGATTTCGTCAGAAATAAAAATACCAACTTTGTTTTACCTATATAAGATCTGAGTTTTTTGTGTTAAGCAGGATGGATTGAAAGTTTTGTTTAATCTGTAATATTTTGTTTAATAATTATTTTCTTTTTATAAACTATATCTCAACTTCTTTTATATTAGTTTTAAGTGATGATATAATTTAACGCGAGTTATTTAAGTGGTCGGATTATTAACAAGTAGTAGATACTCGTTAAAAAAAAAAAAGAGAATAATAAAAATAAACGCCATGAAATGGAACGCAATAAGTAGCTTACATAGCGTAACAAATTGGTCTTAATTGACTCACCGAGAGCCAATTGTTTCAAGAAGCTCCCTCGAATGATTTTCGGCTAGTAATCAATTCAAATATATCCATATGTAAAATATCGGTATAGAGAGACATTCATTTATTATAAGAGAAAAATTTATTTATTATAATTAATTTACTAAAAATTAGATGTGAAGAAAGAAAAATTTCGTGAAAAAATATTTAATTTTACATAATAAGTCGTATATGTATCTCTTTTGCCTTGATTTCTATGAAAATAACAAGTGACATTTTTTTTTTTTTTTTTAACGTGTAATTCGCATATTTACAGCAATATCTAATTAATTGACTTCTCAAAACTATTAATATTATTGTTATAATGTAACATTGAATAGTTACAGTGCGCGATGATGTTATTACAGGTTTGTATTTCTAAGCTCATTGTACTGTTATAATATATAGGAACGCACATTGCCAATTATTAGCTTCAGTAACTGAATAACGTTTGCGTGCATGGATAGATTATACCAGAGTATACCTCTTTGATTCAGCTGTTAATTATTATACCAGTAATAATTTAATTTTAATAACATTGAAAATCATAGAAAATAAAAAAAAACTATCAATCAGCTAAAAAGAAAAAATTTTTTTTTGCGAAAATCTATCTCATTTCAATGTAGTATTCATCTACACCTTATATATTTATTCTCTGTCTCTCGTGCGAACAGCCTCGTCATGCGAAGAGCCTCATCCTTCCATTAACATGACTCCGAGGATTCCATTACCCATTATAGTAAAAGCCACACAATTTTCTATACAGCGTCTAGATTTAAAAGGGAACGCGCGCACGCGTAAGTCGACAACTTTCAGTTATTCTCTCTTTTTCGCTTGCAACTTGTTCGACCACCAGCACCAGTACCTACTAGCAGTAGTCCAAGCAAGCCCTGATCTTATATAGCTGCGCGATCAATTCATACCCAATGAATCCATGAATAGACTCAGAGTTTGCGTTATGCCGCTGTCTCGGTAGTATACAGCTGACTCCGCTTGATTTATCGAACGTCGGTGCGCTTTTGCTTGCGACTCTGTCGTTTAGGGAATTGACGCGGTACTTCTTTACAGCTTTCGAAGACCATATCGCTTTATTGTGAAATTTACACTGCTTTGCTACTAATCCAACGTATCGGAGATTTTAAAAGTACCGAGGATTAATTGTATTTACATGTAAAAATAGCAAACTTTTGGAGACACGTCCTTGTCTTTTTTAATCATTTGTAGCTATACTGCCAGTCGAGTTTCCTTTTAATATTTAGATACTAGATAAGTAATCCAAGCAATATATAAAGGACTAATACTAAATTTTCAGCCGTTTGAAAGATTTTTTCAAAACGTACCCATAAAAATAGCAAACTTTTGGAGACACGTCCTTGTCTTTTTCTAATCATTTGTAGCTATACTGCCAGTCGAGTTTCCTTTTAATATTTAGATACTAGATAAGTAATCTAAGCAATATAAAAAGGACCAATACTAAATTTTCAGCTGTAGGAAAGATTTTTTTAAAAATTTCAGTAAGAACTGAAGTTTCTTTTTCTTAAGTCTGCAGTGAATTTAAAGGATAAATATATAAGCGAGAATGTAAATACATGTTGCTTGGTTCACTATTACCATCGATATAATAATGGCTAAAAATAGTCTTAACAATATACTTAGATCGATGCGTGTAATTTCATGCGATGTGGGCAATGTGTATGTGTGTATGAAATAACCGACGTACTGTAAAAAATGTGACCTTGCGCGTTACTCGAAAAGACACGTCTCGTCAAAAGATTTAAAAGTTTATATTTCTAGGAGAGAGAGAGAGAGAGAGAAGATATTGTCTGACTTAACAAGCTTTATAAGACTATTTAGATAATTAAGCACGGGCTAAACATTTTTTTTCGCCATAATTATATTTTATAATGCAATGATTTTAGATTTAGGCTAGATTAAAAAATATATTTTAAAACTATAAAAATTGAAGATTATTTTGTAAACGTTTTTTGAAGGTGACTCACACATAAAAAAGTATATTTTATGTGTGTATATAAGTACGCTCATTATTAATAATAATAAAGAATTATATTTAAAATTATTACCAAGCTCGTTAGTTGATTTAATCAAAATGACAGTTGATGCTGAAGTAATAGGCTCGATTAAAATCTAAACATGCTAGCTATATATACCTACCAACATATCCTATATAATTAACTCATCGCAAGTCGTATAAATTTATGCTAAGTTCAATTAGATAAATAAAAAAAAATAGCTATCTCTCATAGAAAACTATTATGAAAAACAAAAAAAAAAAAAATAAATAATGTAAAGCATAATCAAAAAATACAAAAACTAATACGTATATATAAGAAAGCTCATATTAAAAAGCTGCTAAATTTGTAATGGCGTTAGAGCAGCAGGCAGACAAGCAGGCAGGTAGGACCTTACTATATAGGTACAGATTCTCATTTGCTCAGAGCTGCGGCTCTCTTATTTCCAATAACATACTTCGCTTCCCTTCACAGCCTCCTCCTCCACCTTTATACCTCACCTCGATGCTGCTGCATATCTCGACAATCAAGATGGCCACCCACTTAAGCCGTTCACTTCGCGAAGTTCGAAGAGAGTCGGTTGGACTATAGGATATGAAGTTGGTGGAGCAAGTGTGCACGAGCTGAGAGAAGAGAGAGAGAGAGAGAGAGAGAGAGAAACGAAGGAGATGTATATATTCGGGGGAGGGACGCGAGTATATGGCTGAAGAGAGAAAATATATGGGCGGACGAGCGCAAGGAGGAGGAGGAGAAGGAGGCTGCCGCATGAGAACGAGTCGAGCGAATTCCCGCGTGTCCCAAGTATCTGCGGGATGAAGGGGGTAAAGAAGAGAGGTGAGAGAGAGAGAGAGAGAGAGAGAAATGGTGCGGGCGACGTGGGTCGCCGAAAGAAGAGTGGAGAATCGAGAGGACCCGATCCTCATCCTGCTGCAGCCCAAGGCACATATCAGCTCTCTCTCTGCTCCCTTTCTCTCTTTCTTTCTTGCCACGGAGGGATTCGCAAGAGATCACAGAGCTGGTTGGATGGAGGGGGGAAGAAGATATGGCCGTGCGCTTTTACCTGATTCCAAGATGCCGCTGGCGGGGTGCATGACCCTGAACTTATATGCGCGCCCGCGGTGCAGCTGACGTAATGCCGCCGATTCTGCTGCTGCTGTAGCTGTGGCTGCTGCTGGTTATGTGGACGCCTCTGATGCTGCTGCTGCGCAGCTTCCGTTGCTACTGCGCTACTGCTACGTGCTTGCGATGCTTCGACTGCCGGGAGAAATTATTGCCGGGTTGCGATGATTTTAATGGAACAGGTGTGAAATATAACGCTCCTTACAGTCTCACTCTCTTATATACTTTCTACTATTTTATTATCTGCTACACTCTCGTGTACATATATATGTCTGCAGAGAATAATTATGGCTTTTTTTTGATAAATATTTCTTGCTTCATTCTTGGATCAATTTATGATATTTTGGAAATATATAATCAGGTTTACTTGCAAGCGAAGATTTCTTTATATACGTGTGTTATAAGAAAAAGTGCGGATTGATTGGACCGGGAGTTAAATTGAACTTCCGGAAATTCAACCTTTCACAATATAGGATATCCATCGATTCGCGTCTAGAATTTGTAAAGCTTTGACTCACCCGACACTTTGGAGATTTATCGGAAAGGTAGCCTTTGCGATTTCCTCGATTTGCGGTGATGGTTCATGAAGCTCCCCACTTTCATTCATTATTTTCAAAGGCAGGCTGCTGCGCGCGCGGAAGACTTTATTGGAGCGTCTTTAAAGGTGATTGATGAAATCTCTAGAAGCTGATGGAGAGCCGAAGAAGAGAGAGAGCAAATGGATGATGCTCATCTTTCTCTCTATTGCTCGAGAGCTTCTTTTTATTCTCCCTCTCTTTCTCTTCTTCGGACGTTCATCCGGATGATGATTGTTCTTGTTCCTTTCTTGTTCCGCCTTCCGTACACGGCCTGAGGTTTATTACAACTGCATGATTGGTTTGTGCAGCTCGCTGTGTTTCTTCTCAATGATATTCTTTTTCTGCTTTTTTTTTCTTCTTCTTTTAACCTTTTCCTTCATTCATTCATTCTTGGATGCTATCAGGTCTCGATATTATTGTCTTATCTTTGTTGAGTAAATTGTAAATTTTTCATATTTTTATAATTTTAAAATGTTTTTGATGATCTAATTTTTATTAAAAAAAAAAAAAAAATACCAATGTAAATGAAATTTCTCAAATTTATACAAACCACAACGAGAGACTGACAACGACAAGACAAATTTTTATGTCTTTTTCATCTCTCTTATTCAGACATTTATTTGTACGTTTTATCTTTTCTGACATTGTAGTAACAAAACCGCAAAATCTGATTGTGCGTTTCTCTTTCTTTTTAGAAAATAAAAAGCTAAACCAAACGTGTCATTTTTATCAAAATTTGTTCGACAGAATGTATGCTGCGAGAAAACAATTTGAAAATAATAAAAAAAAAAAAAGAAGAAATTTTCGAATCAATCTTACAATGTTCCTAGTTTTGTATTAAAAAAAAAAAATATTCGTCATCCATCATCAAAATTTGCACACTTGCACACACTGACTATAATGCATAGCCTTTGAGAGTAAAAAAAATTCACTTTTAAAAATACGATATCTTCCATCCCCCAAAGTCCAAGTCTAAAAGTGAAAACCATTCATCCGCGTCCATGTCGTAGAGGCGTCTAGATTTTTGCAAAATACTCATCATGCTAAAAGCTATGACTCTTGGTGTAGGGATACACAAGTAAAAAGAAAATATATATGTATGTGTAAACCCGTAGAACCATGAAACAAGAAAAGAAAAAAAGAAAGAAAGAGATTCTACTCCCCAATACATTCTACTCTTCCAATTCCTTTTCCGCAACACTCCTCTTTCATACATTTTATCACGAAACGAAGGAGGGTGAGAATGAAAGTGCGAGAGACGTGTATGTAGCTAGGAAAATAGAGAAAAGTTATGCCATGGAGAGATAGTATGCGAGTCTGGTGTCCAGCCGCAACTGAGAGATCGGTGACGACTATGCACATGCGAATATATATGTATATATAGGTACTCGTTGAGACCACAGACTACGACGACTCATCGAGGACCTCTTCTCCAGCAGCAGCAGCAGCGGTTCTCTCTCTCTCTTTCTCTTTTTCTCTCTCGGGATGAGGAGAAGAAGTCGAGAGAATATACTTATATCCTATCCCATGTGTATGGATGTGTGTATATGTATATATCCTCCTTGCGGGAGTGAAGAAAAAAAGCAGCCTAACTGTGTATGTGTGTAAATGTATATAAAGAAGAGTAGGCGAAAGGATGAGATGGAACGGAGCAAGAGGAGAAGAAGAAGAAGAAGAAGAGGAGCAGCGAGTCGAAGTTTTCAGCTCGGTGAATACACGCTCTTTCTCCTCTCTTGTGAGTAGTAGTATAGTCCGGTAAGGGGGATGAGAGTAGGCTAACCTGTTCCCCTCTTTTTGCTACATGTCTCTATACGTCGAGGTGTGGGTGTGTATGTGTACGTGTGAGGTGTAACTATATGTGGTAGGTATAAGAGCCATATGTGTGTGTGTGTATGTATGGGAGAGAAAGAGCGATCCTGTCTTTAGTCCAAGAGCTTCTCCCTTGCTACTTCCCTGGCAACGGCTACTTCTTCTCTTCCTTATAATACTCTTCTCTTCTTCCTTCTCATTCTGCCTCTTCATCCTTTTCTGCAGCTCTTGGTCCTCGGCTGTTTCTCTTCATCTTCTTCTTCTTCTTCTTCTTCCTCTTCTTCTTTTCTTTGATTGTACGTATATGTATATAGCTGGCCTTCCGTGCTGGTGTACCTACGTATACCTATACTGACCATTTGAGCGCAGTAGGCTCTCTTATTGCAAAGCCTATATACATCCCGCTATGGATATAATACTATTTGTAAAACAGCTACAAGTTTTTATTCGAAAGAAATATTTTTCCGAAATTGGATATACCAGATCCTCATGCGTGATAATAAATATAAACAATTATTTTTTCGTCATTTCTTATTGTTCGCCTTTTGCAATCCATTTTGAATCCTAAGACGTAATATGATAAATTAAAAAGAAAGCCACATTCGACATCTACTCGCAAGCTCTTGACTCTCTTCACGCAGCAAAAACCAGAAAAGACATATACTGGATCAAAGCCCGAAGGGGACGATGAACATATACCACTACTGGTCTGTGTTTTTACTTCGTCTTATGCGCGTTTTGATTATCCCTCCAGAAGTGGCGAAGAGAGAGAGAGAGAGACTAGTACTACGCTTACTGCAAGTTTTTTGCTCCAGCTCGGAACCCTTACTTTTTCTTTTGACGCTATACGCCGACTATGTACAAAGCTGGTCCTATATACTATATACTGATGGACTGTAGCATAGGAGTCTCGACAGAAGCAGCAGCAGCATCAGTATATATAGTAGAAGCAGTGGGCAGAGGTGGTAATGGCAGCAACGGCAGCTTTTAACGTAGTTTGACTTTTATGCTTCGTACTTGCCCTGCGGCGGCGGTGGGAGGCTTGCTTGTTTTCTAGCTAGTAGCTTCCGTACTATGTACTAGATTTCTTTTTTTTTCTTCTTTCATTTTTTTTGTTTTTTTTTTTTTTTTTTTTTTTTTTTTAATTTTATTTTTTTTTTTTTTCCTTTTTTGTTTTGCTTTGTTTTTTTCTTCCTTTGCTTTTTTTTTTTTTTATATTTTTTTTTTTTTT
>JAPYZE010002458.1:0-16205 GCA_030522805.1 Leptomastidea abnormis
TATATATATATATATATATATATATATATAATGCTGCCTTTTCCTTTCATCTTCTGCTCCACTGCTATACACCTATATATACATATTTGTTTGTTTTTCTTTTTCTTGATCTTGACAGCCCGTAAAATGACTTCGGGCAATATGCCGGCTTCCATTTAGACTTTTAACTTTTTTTTTCTTCTTTATTCTTGACTGCGCGAACTAACCCTCCTACCTTCTTTTTTTACTCCCACTCAGCCGGTTGCTTTTGATTAATATATGAAGCCACGAAAACAGTTCGAATGCTGTCCCTCGCTGCATATTACATATAGGTAGGTAGTCGTGTGTCCTTGATGACGACACTCGATTTGCACAACATTAATAACCAATTCAATTTGCGAGTTTAAACAACGTGAGAATGAAAGACAGAAAAATGAATAAATAAAAAAGGCCTTGAGGTAGTAGTGGCAGCATAGTATATAGGAGTAGCAGTATAAGAGAACAGTCTCGTGCTTCTCCATGGTATAGGTATAGGTACGGAGGCTTGGGTGAATCTTCCCGCCGCGCTCGCCGGGAAGCGGTCGCACAATCTTGTCCAGGCCGCAAAAGGAAATAGGCGAATGCAAGGGGGGTGGGGTGGAAGGGGATTCTCTTAGGGGTCGGTTGGGAGCTGAAGCTGCATCAGCACGATCACGATAATGGGGCGTTGCTGCATAATGGCGAATTCCCTCAGTGGTGGCTACTGCTATCCCCCTCCCACCCGCCCACGAGTCATCGGAGTAGTAGCCTTATATACTCTACGTCTACTTTTTATGTACTCGAGAGCATTGCTCCTTTTTTTTTTTAATTCTTCTTTTTGCATTTTTACTCCGGCACGAAGTAATAAGCGACGTTTTTCTCCCGCATCAATTGATGCTCGTACACAAACATGTACATGAGCTGAGCAAATATTATTATGTATTTCAGGCTGCTTCTGTGGCTTTTGTTATATCAATGCTATTAAATTTTCTATGTAAATTTAGCATGTATAATAATATGGTATTTTATTTTGCACGTTTGTGATGAACTAACTGTGCTTAACTGTGATACTAAAACTACAAAATTAAAAGATGAATTATAGTTGATTAGGAACTTGAAACGGTTCTGTCTGTAGAATGTACACCTCCGAAATTTACTGGTCGTGATTTCGATTCTTGACGTCTGTTGTTCAGAGCTTACAAGTTCTAGCTTGAATTATACTCATTAGAGTATCGAAAAGAGCTTTAAAATGATTTTTAAGAAGAACATTTGGAACAAATTGGTGTCGTTCTTAATTTTATTTTAGATATTTTTATAGCTTTTTAATCTTTTTTTAAGACTTACAAAATAATCTTTTGCTTATTTTTATTTCTTAATGTCATTTTGTATTTAATAAACGGGAACAGAAGGCCGCATTTAAAACTGTTTGTCAGAACAAGTTAATAAAAGTGTTTTTTTCTATTTGTAAATATTGAATATGTGCAAAAGTACTATAAAACTAAAGGTCAGTTGTTAATAATTATCAAAAAAATATAAATTTATCTATTTTTTAATTTTATTTTGATATTTTTTTTTAGAGTTGTAAGTTGATAAAAAAGTCAATTAAACTTATCAATGATTGTAATACGTACGTGATTTAAAAAAAAAAAGTAACTTCTTGCAATAAGCTTATATAAACATCTTATTTCTTTTTACAAGTATTTTTTTTTCCTCTATTTTTATTCGAATTTCTTTTTTATCCTCGGATTTTAACGACAGCGCGCGAGAGAGGACGCGTGTAAAGCAACGATGAGTAAGTCACTATATAGATAACGCAAACCGATATATAATAATATAATATCCTACACGCACATAATATAACAACACAAGGTATTTTCGCAATTTAACGTGTTCCACTGTATAGCAGCAGCAACAACCTTCTCACATGTCACACGCACTAAAACTTTACATAATCATATCTCTTAAATCAATGTAAGCATATGAAATCTCCATTACAACTATATATATACATACATAAATATTATACGACACCGCTGACAGACCGAAAATTTCTCGCTGTTTCGTGTAACAAAACTAATTTGTCGAGGACAATGGGTACATATATAGGAAAGGAGGGGGAATCCCCTTCGAGTGTGGAGGCGCGAAAATTTCTCTAGCAATAACAAGGATGACAAGTTTTAGGCCAAGAGAACAACGGCAGCAAGCCCGGCAAGCTCCGGAAATTCGAAGGTTGTATACATATATAAGCTTGAAACACTTGAAGCCGTGTATAATTCACAATCACGTCTGCTGATGTCTGCGCTTGGGCCCGGAAGAAGAAAGTGCAAGCAGGCTATCTCATGTATGTGTGTGTGTATATGTATGTCGTTTATTACGTTACAAGCGCGAGTTACACAGGAGGAGGACGACAGCTGTTTATATTTATGCCGAGTGTACAGGTAGGCAGGTAGGAATAACCTCAGCATGTCTTATACCCGACTGCACGAGAGTGACTTTCTACGCTCGCGGTGATTCTGTATAGCAGTACTGATGCATCGTTTTGCTGTAGCAGCAGCAGCATCCAACAATCGTATACACATCTCTTCTTTTGCTCGATAAAAGAGTCTCTCTCTCTCTCTATCTCTCTTGGATCTAGCGATGCTTCTTGAGAGTATAATCTAGCGTATATGTACATACAAGTCCTCGGTCTCTAGGTAATTAATCGTTGAGCTACAGCATCACCTGTATTTACATGGATCTTTTATTTTTTTTTTCTTCTATTTTCTCAACAGCGAGTATCATAACAGTTACACGCTATAATCTATTGTATCAACCGGTAGAAATGCAAATCTCATATTATATGGCATATAGTCGTCTCTCGGAAAACGAGTCCTGTAGTCATTTTATTTAAGCAGTCATTTTTTTTTTTGCTCCGCATGAATTACACTCTCTCTCTCTCTCTCCCTCTCTCTTTCAGCTTTATCTTAAACGATATTTTATGTTCAATAGATCTTGCGCAATAAGTTTTCCTCGGGGATAATCAGTGGGGGCGCCTTGGTAATATTTATATGCGTACACAGTATACGCCGGATAGTAAAATAATCGCTTGCGACAGGTGTTTATCCTGGTGTCTCTCTCATTTTTTTCTCTTTCACGTGCAGGCGTGCAATAAGCCTATTTGCTGCTATCGAACACATACACATATGCAGAGGCGCGAGCAAAACTTAAAACTTTCTACGGCTCGCGCCAAGATCAGTCAGTCGCGCGCGCGCGATCAAAGTGTTTTCCATGCCAAGTGCCAAGCTGGCTTTCCGTGCTTATATATATGTGTACCTATAATACGTATGTACTTACTATGATAAAGCTGAGGATAGAGATGTGAATGCATCGTCGTGTGGTTTACTATACCTATATACCTATTATACGTTCTTGGTCTTGCACGCGCTGCTTGCAATCCGCTTGTTCGCCAATCGTATCGCCAATTAGTCCTGCATACGTATGCACTGCGGCTAATCGCCAATTCGATTCACTTCTGTAGCGTGTGTGTGTGTGTGTGTGTGCTACTGCTGCTGCTCCGGCACCTCGTACAAATCGATCGGCTTTTATATACCTACGCCGCGGCACTTTTCTTAAAACCAATTTTACGCCAGCTTATTTATCGATATACATAATATGCTCTCTTACTGATTCATTTAAGCACCTTTTTTTCAAACGACATATATTCAAATGTTCCAACGAATCTGCGTTTAATATTGCTACGAAAAATAAAGTATTGTTGAACTGTATGCGAGATTATGTATGTGATTTCATTGTAAAAAAAATAAAGAAAAAAATGATCGATGTTTTTATAATGCCATTGTTTAGAAACGATCAATAAGCGATTAATAATGCGCGCTATTCATCACTTTAATTACATAATGACGCGTCTGCATATACATATCTGTATGCTGCCCACTCATATACGACTCCCTCCAATGAAATTGCATCAATAAATAAATTTCAACAGCCTTAAACAAAATACATAAATATAAAAAAGCAAAAACCCTAATCCTTTGTTTTTTAAAAGCGTATTTAAAAAAAAAAAAGTCAAATACTCTGCTCTAATTGCTTTTTCAATAACGAGTCGATACGGAGTATCGTCCAATATCGAAGAACCGTGAAAGCTCGTAAATTCAGTCGACCGATCAGTCCTCCCAAGCACTCATCACCCAAGCTGCAGGCTTGTATTTTTTTTTTTTTTTTTTCTCGCGCTAATCTCGCGATCGTTTTACGCTCCCCTTGTTTTCCCAGCTCCTCCCCCAACTTGCGAAATTCCCGGCATCAGGAGGAGTTCGATACTCGATTCTCTTTCAGTCTGGCTTCACACGAGCTTACCGATGACTGCGTCGCCCGGGGGAAGCAAAAATCTCGGTGGGTCGTGTATACATACTTGCACGCAGGATAGAAAGAGACGGCGCGAGAAAATGATCTGCGTTAAATTGCCAAGCGATATCGATTGATTTTTCGTGATCTCCAGCCTCGTTATCCTATAGCCTTTTATAAGTATACGTGAGTCTTACTACTTTTACTCTGTACGTGGTGCAGCACACACACATACACACACACAAACCACAGCTGCGTTTATAATATAATGAGCTGATGTCACGCCTACCGCTTTGGGACCAAGAGAGTTAGATATATCCCGCGTGTATATATTTATATGTATCCCTGACACTTCCTGCCTGAAAGCACAAGCAGGAGCCTGGAGAACTTTCAAATTAGCACGAGCTTTCTGTAATTTAACGAACCAGCATTGTCATTTTGCGAAAGAGCGAGATTATATATTTTCTCGGTCACCGTTGAAAAGTAGCCAAGAGAAAAATTAACAATGTGCTTACGGATATACACGTGTATGTGCAAAAAAAAAAAAAAAAAAAAACAACACGCCTATAATAGAACGATACAAAATCTATTTAATTACAAGCAGACAGAAATCTAAGTTTTGCGGTCGAGCAAGGACTCTCTATACACATATATTGCATATGGTCTTAAGTAAAAGCCAAAGCTTTATTTCTTTTCTCCTTTTTTTCTACTTCCCCTACTTCCACGATATAACGCTTTATTGTCACGCACAACAGCCATACAAAAAATGAAAACGTTTTAGCTGCTGCTGCTGCTACCACCATGTACCATACCATAGGTTTTACCGTAAGCGCGGTAAGTGCAAATTAAAAAGCTATACGTGCATGCAGACCGAGAGAGAGCGAGAGATAGATACGGCCAGTCAAATAACTTCAGCTAACGCGTAAGTCGAGACTCGCTAGCTCCTTTTCCAGCCTCTGTCTCCTCGACAAATTCCCCGGGACAAGTTCGAAGGAGCTTGAGAGCTAATGGCCAGCTGATAATCTCGGTGTATCAAGTGTGCCTATACACACGTTTAATGTATATAAATGTACATACTACACATAAGAGCGCTGAATTATATAGATCGGTTAAGCGCAGCGTGCAGGTCGCGCATCTCGCTCTGTCAAGTGCTATATACTAATGTTGCGCATATACATATACATGCTTGCATGTATATATTATATATACTATACTTATAAGCGGCCGATCTTGCCGCGATAGCGAGCAACCGGTTGTGGTACACCACGCGGCACGCGTGTATTATGTGCATGTGTGTGTCTTATGCACCTTCGGTACAATGAAACTCACCCGTCGTCGTCGTCGTTGTCGACCTCACTTGCAACACTTGCCAGCCTTGTCTACCGCAGCTCCTACTGAACTTTCCGTCTCGACTGCGCTTTTGCTTTTTTATTTTCTTTGGCTTTCGCGTTTACAATATAATACACATATTGCAAATTTTATTAGCCACACTACTCGATTGATTCCGTGTGTCTTTAGCGCAATCGCCACCATACAGCTCGATTATTTTTGTTCTCTACAGATTTTTACTTGCGATTAGAGCTCGATACATCGCGAAGATTCATCTATTCGCGAGTTTCAATGGAAGTTATAGGTGAACATATAGAGAGAGAGAGAAGAAGCAGGTTTGTTGTAATCGTTGGAGAATACGAGTTATGCTCGTCTGCGCAATGATTAACGAAGAAACTGCGAGCGGAATATAATATAATTACGGATATATATATATGTATATAATTGATTGGTAAGAGAGAAAGAGGGAATGAGAAAAAGGAGGAGCGGTGAGGTAGTAGCAGCAGCATATATAGTGGTCGTGGAATGCAGACGTAACCGATTGTCCGGAGCGATGTGTCGAGCTAATCGGCGACGGCGGCCCCGCGTGTACGTTTACGTATATGTGTATGTGTGCGAGAGAAACGTGCCCGGGCTCCGGTAAAAAGGTGAAAGTGATAGCGGCTCGTTAAGGCTGCCGCGCAAGTGGCAGTGGCAGGACGTTGGACCGGGAGACAGCCGATGGCTCTTAGTAGCAACAGTAGCAGCAGCAGCAGTGCGAGAGAGTCGTTTTCGAGAGAGCTCTCTTCTTTCTCTCGCATGTGGTGTATATAGCAGCCGGTATATGTACGATATTGCTCCGAGCGCCTCCCAGCTTCGTCCTCTTCTTCGTCATCGTCGTTGGGCGATCGCTTATTACCCGCGTTCCCGCTGCAATTACGATGCTCCACGGAGCGCGCTTATAAAATATGCGCGCCGCATTTTTGCGACCGCCTTGCCGCAGGAGAGAAAAGCATCGTGATGAGGAGGAGGAGGAGGAGGCCGCGAGGAAAAAGCGAGGCGGGAGTGTTATAAGGACACTCTACTACTCCCCCTCTTCCCCTTGGCCTCTCTCGCTTCCCTTTTCGATATGTTTATCGGCGTGACTAGCCGATGAGGTAGAGGATATTATCCGCGCGCACTGAGGCTGATGCTACCTCCTCTGTGTTGTTGTGTATATGCGCTCTCACTCGACTCCTTTATGAAGGTTCGCGTTAACGATGCAAAAAAATGCGGTTATAAAGAGCCGCATGTGGTGAAACGAAACTTGGAAAATAAGGATTTTTCTTGTCTTTTATATGTGTACTTGCCCCCCCCCCCCTCTCGGTTATTTTAGCTGAAAATTATTTTCCCTGCTTAATGCGTTTAGGAAGCACTTTTTAACTGTGTATTATAGGCTTGTACTTGAAATAGTTTTTTATTACCAATTTTAAAATAGAATTGCTCACTTATGGGATGTTATTCTTCGCATATCCTACGTGTAAACATCTTTTAAAATTGTATAAGAGAAACAAACAATAAGATAGGATAAAAAAAAGTTCAAATTTGAATGGCCCAAAAGTAATCATTACATCACAAGTCAAATTCCACTCTTCCTGACATGTGTGAACAAGCCAGTTAAATCACCATTCAAAAATTCTATTGTGAGACGTAACGATTTTACGTTCCCATTTAACAAAGAAGGAATTAATTCACAGCCTAGAAAACACCTTTACACAGTATACTTATACGATTGCTCTTTGAAAAATGATGCGCATAAGATTTTTATGAACAAGTTTACCTATAAAAAATGCTTATACGTATAAAATACATTATAGAATACCATTCTTATGATTGTATTGTTTTTAAAATATTTCTTCAACAATTTAATAATTAATTATAAATTTTAATTATTTTTCAAAGAATATTTCAACAATTTTATTACGACGTATAATAATGGCATTTATTTCAAATTAACGTATGAAACAGAATTTTGATACTTTAATAACTTTGATCGCTATTACAGATATACAAAATATTATCTGTTGCCCGTTTGTCTGTATTCTTAGTCATAATTTCTTTCTGCTCTAAAATATCTTTAAATCACGAGATATATCAGTATGAACTATTGTAGTATACCTTTTCAACTTGAATCTAATCTGTTAAAAACCTCTCAATGCTTTAAACAATAACACTAAAAACATCAGCAATTCATAACATCAATTTAGCTCTTTTTTTTCAATTAAAAAAAAAAAATTTATTTTTAATAAATTTTCCATAATATACTATGAATTTTTTATTATAATACGACAACTAATAATTTTATGATTTGAAATTCATACAATTTTCAAAATATATAAAAATACAGAAACAAAAGATATGTATATTGATAAAATTGATAAAGTATCATTTATAGGTTGTATCTGACCTATTTTAAAGCACGATAATCTGTGGTAATGTACTGCTAATAGATACCGTTGAAGAAAATTTGATAGACATCTAAATAATATGGCTTGAAGCTTTAAATATGTTATATTGTATATATTATAAGCTGATCCTTGGAATTTAAAATTTTCTATGCTCGTTGTTGACGTCGCATGGAAAATTTATCTCGCTAAATTAAAGTGTATTATTCTCAAGTTTTATGGATACGTATACACATATTTATTATGGCTATATTAAATGTTATGGGAAATTAAGCTTTGAATATTTCATTGATGCATCATAAATCCCAACAACGGTTGTTGTGTATGTACATAAAAAATAAAAAACTATATTGCTAGTTTTACCATTATGCAACTTTTATTATCTAACAAAAGTTAAAAAAAGAAAGACATTAGTTTTGTGACATTATTTTTGTTTACGTAACCTTGAGTTTAAATGTATTTTAAAAGTCAATAATATAAAAAAAAGACATATTAATACATGTACATGTAAGGTAAAGCAATTATTATTGGATTTCTGTAATGTGTTTGTTTTAGCTGCAGCAGCTAGAAGGTTTTTTCGATATTGTAAATCATCACCGATATACTTTTGTTCAAAGTTTCAAGCGTAATCCGGCATTATAATCCATATAGCATGTACGTAGGTATATATCTTCAACAGACTTGCTATAAGGCAGATTATTACTCTCGTTTATGGGAGCATTAAGCTCTCAAGAGAACACGAGTCAAAGAAGATAAGTTCTGAAGTGCGCGTTTGCACGCGGATTTACCGAAAATTCCTCTGGCTTGTCAAGGTTGCTGCCTCCCTCTCCCTCTCTTTTCTCTCTCTCTCTTATTGGCGTATGTGAGCGAAGCAGCAAGAGCAAGAGGAAAGATCACGGTCAGGCGATATTATTACGCGTGGGGCACAAGTGAGGGGCAAAGGGAGGGGGGGGGGGGTGGGGTGGAAGGGCAGAAGATCCTCCAGTGGAAATTCATTTATAGACTGCGCAGAGAGCGCAAGGCGGTGGTGGCGGTGCGGGTGCAGCGCAAGAGTTGATGCTGCACTCTTTCGTATAGGCCGCGACGAGCAATGAAACCGGTCTACCTTGCGCGAGCGAGCGAGTAAGCGAGGTCTTGCTTTTGAGAGCTGCTTGCTTGCTTACTTGCTTGCTTACTCGAGCGTGTGTATTGAGGAGATGCACACATATACACTTTGTAATATGAATTCCACCTACTCTTGACTTTTTCTTCGGCTTTGATGCTGCTGCTACTTCTACTTTGATTTGCTCGTGTTTTACATCGTCCCGGGCAGAAGCGGCCCGGGGTGGAGAAAAAGAGAGAGAGAGAGAGATCAAAAGATTCTGTAAATGGATAAAGAGCTGTGGATTACATGGGAAGCTGCAAAATCGAAAGGCCTCTCTTTTCTACTCTTCGGAAAAATCGTCTCGAGACGCTTTACGGATGAGTACTCCTCAGCGAGAAAAGGAAAACAATCGCTCTGTATACCCATCCTCCTTTTCTCTATACGCGATAAGATCTCTCAATCTTTTATCTCCTACTTCGATTGCTCTCGAAGCGGCCAAGAATATAAGAGACTTCTTCTTCTTCGTTTCCCATATCCATAGCGTCCTCGCTTTTCACGCTGATCGACCTCGGTGTGTATATATGTGCCCCTCTAATCTGTCTGCTCGATCACAGCTCGCTATCGTGTCCGACAAAAGCGCGAGGCTGCACCCGCCCACGCGTCCTCCTTCTCCTCCTTTTGCCTCGTAGACACAAAGCGTTCGAGATAAAGTTGCTATCTCAGCTGCGGCCGTGAGAGTGACTTTGCGGCCTGCCTCTCTTTCTCTCTCTCGAGACGCGCTGATTCGCAGGTGGGCAGCGGGACTCTTCTCTTTCTCTCTCTCTCTCTCTCTCTCTTTCTCGAACCGAATTGCCACCGGCATGATTGGAAGCAGCGAGAGATGCGCTCTCACTTTCGACGAGAGGCCGCTGCTCCCTGCGACCCCGTATACCTACATACATACATACATACAGCTGTGAGATATCGCACTTTCGCTCGATCGCCACATCGATTTTATAGTATATATACTTTAAAATACCATGGTTGGTCCCAAGATTCGTCAAAATTCTAATTCCAGCCATTAAAACTTTCTAGGCACCCTCGTATAAAAGAGAGCTCGAAAAGATTTTAAAATTTTTTTTATTTTTATTTTAATTTTTATTAATGGCATATCGATAAAGTGGAGTGACAAGTGTCGGCCGGTAGCAATCGACTCTCTCGATATATCTATGTGATGGCCCACCACTGCTTGACTCTTCGCATTTCTCTCTCACTCTCCCTCTCGACACTTTCTACAACTTTTACGCGGCTGACTTTGATCGATCTCCTCCTGTTATAACTATAATAAACTTTGCGGAGACATATAATAATACTGCACCTGCTATTACAAGTGTGACTGCTAACTGGAATATTTGAGTGATAATTGATCAGCTGCTGTTGTTAGTGTAATCTAATAATTGATGACTAATCGAGACACTTTTAAATATCTCATTGTCTGTTTGACTAATGATTACAAGGTTTGTGTACATACGTATTGTTAACAAAATATCGATCAGCTATATAGATCAATAAACAATTTCTTTTGGACAAGTCTCTTTTAATATTATTTTATTTCTTAATTAGACACTTTCTTTTTTTGTTCCTTTGACTTCAATAAGCAGTAAATTGAGATTCATATGAAAAAAATGCACATTTTAATTTGAAACGAGAACACAAATATAGTATACTTTCTGATGATTCACAAGCATTTATTGTATATTTATATTTATCGAATATGGAAGAGCGTAGTAGAACATGTTTTTCAGGAAGTGATTCATACAGTATGTGTGTGTACTTTTGCTGCTGCTGCGGCATCGAATCGTCGTTGTACTTTCCTTCCAAGAGCTTTCACTTATTTTATACGTCAAAGATTGTGACGAACTCAGGTCAAGTCAATAAAAGTGTACTCAATTTTACAATAATGTGCTTTTCTGCCTTTATGTGTTAAAACTTATAAAGCTGCTCATTCGAATGAGTGGTTATTGACGCTGATGACTTCTCTTTGTATAATTATCAGTAATTAAACAAAATAATTTATAATATATGTCTTTATTAACATTTTTTCTTTTTGAATGAAAAAAAAAAAAAGGGAAAACTTGAAGAAGCATATTTTAAAATTGAATTGGGATTGTAGTAATCATCGCTTAAGCGACTCGTTAGTGGTGAAAATTAGAAATGAATGACATGCCATTTAAGTGAGAAAGAGAAAGAGCGACAAGAGTGTAGACAGTATATATAGAGTCCCCCATAGAATCACTATAAGCCGACTAAGTTGAGTCAAGAGAAGAAAGAGCTTGGGTGCTTATAAGTTATGCTGTTTGCATGTACGCATATATATTGCAAAATTGGTGGTTTTGAATTGTATTATGCAACATTACGGTAGTTACTATATAGGAATGAAGTAGAGGTGTATAGTTTATATCGTCGGAATTTCGGATATACTTTAAAGACACGTACGCGTGTATTAACGCATATTATATGCGCCGACAGAGACTGACGTGCTTGCATAAATCGGGAAATTATTTTTCATTTTTACATACTGCAATGCCTTATTTGAAGGCTTTCTCCGATTAATTTCAGGCTTATACACCTATATGGGAACCTCCTGTACCGAGAAGTGCGCGAATCAGCAGATAAAGCTGTACCAGTATATATTGCGTGTTCTAAAGTCAATCAACTCGTCAATTTCCAAAATCAATATAAAAAATAATCTCGATTTGTATAATAAATTTCCGTATCAAAGCTACTAATAAATTTTTTGCTTTCGATACGCACATATTAATTGTCAATTTCTCACGAAAAAAACTTTCGAAAAAAAGAAATATAAAAAAAAAATGAAGAAAAAAAAGAGATATATAAAATTGGCCTGTAAAAGACAGGGTGCAATTAATCAATCGATAATCGTCGATTCGAGTATCGAAAACGGACAAGGAGGAGAAACGAGAGGTAGAGCAGTCAAAGAGGGAAAGAGGGACAAAGTAGCCGTTGTTAGAGGTCGGCCACCGCCACCAGCACTTTCTAATCAATCCGAGGATTCGGGCTACCTATACTACTGCTATATAGACAAGCCGGGCTGCGTGTATAGCGCACGTTATGCATAATTATTGCGAAAGTCACCGGCGCAGCATGTATAGTGAAATCGTGCGTGAGCCACCCAATCGGTTATAAGAGGGGAGAGGCCCGCGCACGCGCCAATTCTCTCTGCCGATTTATATATTATATTTATTTATTTGCAGTAGCGAAAGCATCCTGAGCTTCGTTTTGATAGTAGCGGAAAGATCAGACTATAGGATTGTATATAGTGCTTATTGTAGCAAAAGTGACAAAACAATGGCATGAGAACAACAGCCGTAAGATGAAAATCTTAAACTAGCCACACACACACACACACACACCAGCAGGGCGTAATCAGATCGAACTGTGCTTGCTTGCTTGCTCGCACCTTGGCTCGACCCGTTAATGGTAAATGGATTATTCGACTCGCGAATATTGCTGAATATTTTATAAATCTGATATTGCGAGAAGCTAAGTAGGCGACTGCTACAAGCTTGATGATTTATCTTTATTGGAGATTATTTTTATTACCGGTCAAGTATATACATATACCTACCTACCTTACCAACTTAACACTTTTGTTATAGAATTTTTACTTTACTTTTTTGAGGCAAAAACTTGCTTGGTAAATTTTGTTTTTTCGTTTGTTGTGAGAAATGTGGTTTCATTGTTCGAACTTTTGGACTCGCTCGAAAAAATGTCGTCCGAATGAAATTTAAAACTATGTATAGTGACTCGACAATATTATTATTATTATTTATATTCTTTGTATGTACCCTGTATACCTACCTACTGTTTGTAACTGCTGGCGCATTTTAATGAAATATATTTTATTGCGTCAAGTTATATACCTTGTTCGATCATTCGATAGAAATTTCAAATATCCATACACAGTTGTATATGTATTTATATACTAGCACAAATTTAATTCAGGCAATAATAAATTTTTCTCATCAGCTCAATTATCAGATTTATAATAATTTCACTTTATGACTCAATCATTTACGATCGCGTAATTCAGTTCGTATCCATATTCTACTACCGTAAATTCATAGATTCGTAAAAGGAAAAATATTTTCGAGCAAGCTACTTTGTATCTATCGGCAATCATAACGTTTTCAAAAAAATGTTTTAAATACACCAGAATCTAATGAATCTAAAAAATACTGGTTTTTCATCGAACCGAAATCTAAACGTACTTGAGAGTAAGAAAAAAAGTCTGACAAATTCAGCCAATATCTTACATCATCAATAATAATTTATCCAAACGTATATTTCCTTCGATGAAAAATGTAATTAAATACCGTACAGCAAGATTCATCGTAAAAAAAGCTAAAAATTCACGCGGTTGTTTCATAAGTATATAGGAGTACATACGAGTGGCCCAGAAAGTCGACAATGAAAAGCAGTAAGGAGAGA
Organism: Leptomastidea abnormis; assembly: GCA_030522805.1. Classification (NCBI taxonomy): domain Eukaryota; kingdom Metazoa; phylum Arthropoda; class Insecta; order Hymenoptera; family Encyrtidae; genus Leptomastidea; species Leptomastidea abnormis. The sequence goes on from JAPYZE010002458.1 coordinate 13,666, forward strand.
GAGAGAGCAGTGCCTTAGACCGTGGAGTCACCGTCGTCGTAGTCGTCGTTGTTCTTCTCGCGGTTATAAGCTCATCCAATTTCGCACGTGCACGTGGACGTATATAGTCCAGCGTTGCTCCAACGTCATAATAACGGCCGGTTCATTAAATTGTAATAGTATAGGCAAGCCGCGCGACGCGTGTGCCACGTAAAAGTAGCCATTATACACGAGTAGCCGTATGTATATATACCTGCGCGCACGCGAGTGTGTCTTTGGTCACTCGAATGAGACGCAAGCCAGGTGAAAACGGGACACTAATGCCGGTGTAGATATGTATGTATATTATTTATACATATATGTACAAGAGAAAGAAGTAGGTATAGAGGAGAGTCGTTCAGTACGGACGACTTCCAAGCGTATCTTGCTTTCCAAGAGTTATAGAGATCTTATTTGACTTCTTTTATATAATCAATAAACAATTAATAATTAATGAAAAAATTTTTAAGGTACAATATTTATGAGGGTCCGTACTGGAAGACTCTTCCTTATAACGCCGAATGAGACGCGCTATTTTATAATGTGTCCTAGACCATTGATTTTTTTTCTCTCTTTTTCATATGTTGACCTCGATGGCTTACATTCTCTAATTAACGATCTAATCGGATGATTGCACTCGATGGAAAACCTATTCTACGACTTAATTAATGCGCTGCTTATGCTGCTGCTGTTATTGCGGTGATAGTTGTATATCGAAAGCGATTCCAACTAGTCAACTGCATCGTCTTTTCTCTCCCATAAGCATATTGTTTCAATTTGCTCAGCTCTTTAATGTACCTATATACCTGTAATTTGCAGCTTTATTATTTTTTCAATGGCTTTTCTTTTGGTTTAGTTGGGGAAAGTACATATGTAAAAGTATAATGACAAAATTTATTTCTATCCTACCCATTATATAATAAAATAAAAATAATTTATTAAGAATTTTTGAGCTTTACCTATTTTTTTTCTTTCTAAAAACATATAATTATAAAAATTGTACAAGAGATATACAACTAAAGTAATTTTATCCATTCTTAGCGTAGTTAATTCGAATAAATTCGAAATCCATACGTCAACCATAATAATAACAATAGTAATATAGATAAGTCGTTGGAATAATCATTCTTATATGTATAGATATTCCAAAATTATTCATCGTCTTGAATATAATGTAATCGCTTCTTAGTCGATCAAGTAAATCAATTTATTGCTATAATCTAATTTGGTATTCGAGTTTATTTTCGCTGCGGAGCGAACAAGGACATTAGTTAAGAGATTTGTCAAAGCAATAATACACCTATATGTATACTTTGCATAACTCGCATCCTTATAGCCTCGATCATGCCTGCAGTGTGCTATATATAAGCCATGCAAAACCTTTAATACACAGACATACAATATAGAAGCAGCTGCATACACATAATATATAAGCGGCAGTATAGTTATTTACTAGCGACTAGAGCACAGTTTAAGTATAGAAATAAAAAAAAAAGTAACTAACTATATGCTCAGGAGAAGAGCGGCATCTTGATAATATATAATACAAGATTGTCTGACGGCGTAAATCGTCTGACAAAAACAGCAATGGAGTCAGGAGTATATAGGTAGTAGCTAGGAGCCGAGTGGAAGCCGACAATGCACCGGACGATTAGTCTATCCCTCCCGGCTCCTTCCTTGCCTTTGTGATGCCTTTGCGATGCTTTTTTATTATCCCCCCCCCCCCATCCTCGTTCGATGTGTTCTTTTAGCAAGGAGTAATTCGCGTCGGGGGCCTCTCGTCGATGGCTCTCGGAGACTTCGGATCCCTCGAGACCTGAGAGTTCAGGTAGCTCTTGGGCTCCCTGACGGCTGTAAGCATACGCGTGTATATTATATCTATACAAGCGCGTGGAGTTATTTATGCGTTGCAACGTCAAGGAGACTGCAGGGGCTCTCTCTCTTTCGTATACAGCTTGAAAGAAGGACTCACGGAATCGTTGCGCGTCGTCGTCGTCCGCACCGTGAGTGTAGTATAGCGACAGCGACACACGCCATTACGTAAAGTCCTCTTCCCAGTGTGCAGAGTCGCACGTCGAATAATTTCTTATTTTGCTGCAGCTGGAGGAACTCCAGTCGGCGTAAGCGAGCGCGCAATACACACACATAGCATAATAGGTATATAGATAGTCCTGCGCATGCAGAGAAAGAAGACGATACCGCCGAGAGCGAGAGTAAGAAAGATATGGGATTTAATGAGTTGCGCCACGCAATTCAGCTCACTCCCTGTTCAATTCTCCCTAAGCTTGTAAGTAGGTACGTGGACATCAAGCAGTAGAACAACTACAGGTCGACTCATTACCTATTAGAAGCTCACCAGCGAAACAATTTCGCTTTGCGAAATAACTTCTTTACTTTCGACGAGTCCCCATAGATACGTAATACGTATACACTGATAGAAATTTTTTTGGAAATTTTGCTAAAATGATATGAAATTTTACTATTTTTTTTTGGAAGTGCTGGATATTGGTGCAACATAACGA
>JAPYZE010002459.1:0-16200 GCA_030522805.1 Leptomastidea abnormis
TTCGTCTCTGTAAAATCATGTACTTAAAAACAACATATTTAGATTGTAAATTACATCATCATTACAATAAATAAATAAAGCAAAATTTTAATCGAATTTGGTCGTTTATTTCACAAGTTTCATTTTAAAATGATATACATAATTTATCACGATGTATATATTATAATCAATTACAACAACGAGTAATAAAGAATAAAAATCAGTATTAATGAAAAAATAAGAAAAATTAGATAAAATATCACATATCTATACTACATGATGTAAAAAGTAAACAATTAGGGAGGAATTTTGGAATGCAAGTTATCAAAAATTTTTTCTTTTCTTAACAACTTTTCGAAAATTTTGTTAATTAAAAAAAAAGTTGATAATACATGACTGAAAAATGCAATTTTCTTATTAAAATGAGAAAAATAGATAGACTAGCCTCCATATAATTATACGATTTTCTTTGTAAAATAATTCTAATTCAGTCTATTATGTTACATAAATAAATTCGAGTGAGTTTCAAAATGCAAGTTAAAAATTAAATTATAGGTAATTATATTGTATAATATAATACTTAATTATTTTAATTATGTATGATAGTAGCATACAGATTCTTATTTGAAACAAAAGCATAAACAAAAATTTAAAATACCATCTTTAAAATAAGTCAAATTCTTTGGATTTCTGCATTGTTTAATTAGATTATCCCATTATAAATTCAATTGTTATAAATAGTAGTAGTTAATTACTATTCTCTTAAATTTTTGTTTAAGTAATTGTTAATTGAACTTATTGATTAAAAAAAAATTATTTTTCATAGAAATCAATGTAATTGAGTTGTATAATAAAAAAAATTTTTTGTGTCTATGAGATTATTAAAAAAAATTTAGTATTTTAATCTATGGAAGTTGTAAAATGTCTAGTTTTTATTTTTTAAACAATAGCTATTTTTCTAATAGTTTAGCTATTATTTTTACAATTAAAGTATATGCATACTTTTTACATTCAGTCAAGTATAAAAAATCTATTTTTAAAGTTTTTTTCAAAGTAATTTATTTATGGATAACAATATTTATATTTTATGTTGGAAACCTTAAGTGTTTCTCATTAACTTATTGGTAATTAGGAAATTTGTATCATGCATTTTCTCAGAAATTTTATATCAACTTAAGTAAAAAAATACAGATACACTAATTTAGACTAAAAGAATAAAGTTTACGTTTTACGTAAAGACGAGTGTTTTAATTTTTAAAAGAACTACTGCGACGATTTTATACTAATAGGACTAAAAATTATTACTTGAGAACTCTAATATTATTTTTCTGAACATTTATAAAGACGTTTATTTACAAAGCTAGGTCCTTCAAATGCGTTGCTTTAGATTCACTCATTGTTTATAAGCATTGTTTGAAAAACAACAATTTTTTTCTTGTGCACAGTGGATGATATTGCAGCAGTGATTTTAAAGATTCAAGCTATAAGCTGCACTGCTTAATTTGATTTATTCACAAGACCGCTAACACTTATGTAATTCCAATTAGCCTGCGACAAGCAATCATCATATTATAAAATTAAATTATTTTAGTAACAAGATAAAATTATTTTTTATGAATTTGAAGACAAAAGTAGTAATAATAATTAAATGCAAAATGATTAAAAAAAAATATTGCTAGAATTATTATTTATGCAACTTTGAATACTTTCACTTACCCCTATGCCAGTAGCCCAACCAGAACCAGCTGGATTATCATCCGTGATACCGATTCTTCGACATACAATGCCAGCTCCAGATACTGCCCAAACTTGGCCGGGTACGTGACCAACAGAAATGTGGCGGAATCCTTGTTTGGCATTTGATACACATACGTCTGTAAAGTAAAAACCAGTTTTTACATTCTTAAAGGTTTACATAAACCAAGAACAAGTAACTTTCAACTTATAAGAAGAAAAAATTTGAAAGAGTTGAAATAAAAAACATATAGACTACGAACAACTTAACAGTTCCGCAGACAAATTACGTATAGGCGAGGGTATCGAAAGTTCAGAGTTTATGGATTCAGTGTTAACACCTGTTTTAAATAAAATTTAAAAATATAATTCAAATGAAAAGCAAAAAGTCATAGTTAGTTGTTCGTAAAGCCGACAGCGTCGACGGCTAATAATTACCGATGTGAATGGGGTCGTTTATCATCGATGGTAGTGTCTGCCAGTACGTTCCTTCGGGAAATACATTCGGTTGAATTTCTCGACGTACTGATAACTTTCCCATCGAGTCCAAGGCCCACACGACATTTGCACCAACGGCGATCTGCTTCAAATGAGCTCCAGCTGGAGGTTCTACGTTTTGCCAGGTTTCGCCTTTGAAAATAAAAAAGATAACACAATTGTTTATAAATTTGTTATTTTTAACACATTTTATTTTTATTGCTTACCCGTCGGTTTGCTTCGTGAGATTCCAAATCTCCAATACGACGAGCCATTTTTCCCGACTGCCCAAACTTGTCCATTAGGACCGATTGAAATTCCTACTAATGGCTGATCGCTAGGTATGTGCTCCCACGAAACTCCCTAAAATAAAAAGTTGTGTAATTATAATACTAAGCAAAAATTCTGCAAAAATCTTAGAGCACTTATAAAATCATCTTACTGTTGAACAGTATTGTGAAACTCCTCGTCGAAACAAAGCTTCACCATTTGCTGCGACTGCCCATACATGGATAGGCGAGTCAGATTCTAAGTCATCAGAAGTCTGCAAAAATATATCACAAATAAGCTAATCAAAGCTATGAACTAGCTAAAACGCTTATCGTTTTAATTAAAAACATTAAATTTTACACTTACATATAAAGATACATCAACTAATTTTGTATTTCCTAATTCCTTCCAAGGACCGTAAGTTGTTAGTTGACACTTTCTGAACCATCTTCGCCGCCTTACATAATCGGTGAAATGTTTTTTTGCATGATATTGCGAAGGAAAATCTGTCGCGTACTGCCATCCGTCACGATCAACTCCACCAGGCGTATGAAAATCGAGTATCCAGTCGGATACCTAAGCATGCAAATTTAACGAATAAATTTCAATAATAAAAATTAAGTCAAAATTAAACTAAAAATATTTGCGTGGTAAAAGTATTTAAACAAAAAACATTACCCATTGCCAATGACAAGATAACAATTTCGTATTCTCCCGTGTGCGTTTCTGACGGCCAGTAGCATCGCTCCACATATATCTGTCCGTAGGTAGGCCATGAGACGTGTAACCAGTCACTGGATTCCAACGCTGATTTTCGTAAACGTAATAATTATGCGTGTCAATCATGGGATTAACGCCAGTATTACTAAAATCTAAACCTAGAAGCAATTTTCAAACATTACAGTAAAGCTTAAAAAAAGTTTAGCACGTTGCAGGGTATTTACCTTTTAAAAAAGTTCCTCCCCAGCCACCGGTGTAGACCCAAGGTGTACTATCGTAAGCAACTCCCCAAGTTACACCTGAATTGCAAGTTTCTACTTTTCTTAAGTGTCCTCCTATTTGTCTCCAAAACATCGATATTGGTTCAACGATCACCTAAACACAATCGCATCAATTGATTGTTACTTTCAACTATTTAACAATAAAAATAATTTGCAAATTACAAAAAAAATTGTTAATTAATTACACTTACAGACTTCGATTTGTAAATTACACTACACAGTGTCATTTTCCCTTTTATACGCAAGTGCGTTATATTCTGCGGTGGTATTCTGTGGCAGAAAAATGTGAATTCGGAATTGTTCAGAAACACGCGATAACCACGTTCCTCGCATTTTATTATAAGCGTAAAGTCCCTGCCGGCTTTCAATGGACTGTCACCAGCACGCTCTTCGTCACCCCATTGATTATTCTGGTAAGCATTCCGGACAATTATGCCCTCGTTTAGACGTGGATTAAAGTGGAATGCTACCTCGTTGGTTTCGACGCTTTTTTTAAACTTGTTAATTGTAGAAGAGTGGCATACCATATTAAACGATATTCTGAAAAAAATCATTTTTTATTTTAGAAAGCCACATATAAGAATAATAGTCCAAGAAGCTATCATTATTTTTTAATTACCTATCTGCGTCGTCGTGAATGCAAACAGATGCGTGTAAAGAGCTACCGGGACCGAAGCTATTTTGTAGAATACTTTCAAATGGAAGACTCTTGCCAGCAGCGTCCAACTGTTGACTGTACAAACCATCCGAATATTGATTTTCCTATCGAAAAATTTATAATTCTTAATATTTGATGGCGACGATAAAGTTTAGATGAATTTAAATTTGTAAAATTATACCTCAGCAAGAATTGGATCGTACACGAAAACATCACCTAAAGCAGTTGTGGCCCAAATGGCATTTGGACTTGGCTGCCCAAAGGCATTGTTCATTTGACATGATACTATAAAAATGGAAAAAAATCAAATTATAAATAATGATATTTCGTAGGTAAAATGAATTATCAGCCATTACTTATGATTAAAAAAGAACAATTTAGAAAATATTTTACCAGAAGTGAGATGAGCCATCCAGTCTTCCAACTCTGCATCGCTACCAAATTGTAGTCTCAATATTTTCGAATTACTTAGCTTAGGAGTATGAATTGCTAGTCGCGGACTTCCTGGTTCACTGCAGCAAACTACACAAACTACTTCTGATATGGGAAATTGAACCTAAGAAAAAAAATCTTATTAAGATGAAAATTCTTTTATTTTTATTACATTAATAAAAACAGTTAAAAAATTACATACGAGAGCTGTCGCGCCATCAGGATTGAGGACCGTCAAGGTACCAGAATCCAATGATCCATTATCACTGCTTATCCATTCTAATTCTACAATACAGTCTTCAAATGTAGATGAACCTTTTAATTTGCACTTTGCTTCGCCATTTTTCACCCAAGATGATCTACAAATCAATCAATTATTTTTACATAAATATTTCAAGACAAAGAAACTATAAAACTATTCCTACTAACTTTTCAATAGCTTTTTCACACAAGGAAAAATCAAAGTCTACCCCTTGCATTCTATTTTTTAATTCATTTAAAATGTGAATCCTCCAAGGCTCGGCTGTTTCACCCTGTGATGAACCATTTGTTTCAACTACCCTATAAACATTCATTTTCAGTATGAAATAAAGCAATAATTTGTTCAAGTTAAAAATATATTTGAACTATATATTACCATTTTGGTGGGTTATTTGGATCCAAAAGGCATGCACCAGCCTCGACTTTACACCACTGCATATCACATTCAGCCCAATATACAGCAGAAGTACTTTCATCTTCTCCAAATACACCTGAATCTCCTGTCAAGTCGGGATCGAATATGCTCCCATCAGTTTCTGGGTGAGCTTCGGCACCGACCATTGAACCGACGGAATGAACAGGACTCCACGATCCTGGGTTTACCTGATTAAATAAATTATTTTTTATAATGTAAGTTTATGTTTTTGTTTTTTTAAAACTTTAACAAATTAAGTCGTACACACTTTAACAGTACTGCCCATTCCTTTTCCTGAAACAACTATTGATTCTCCACTCTTGTTTAAAGTTTCGTTTGATATAGTAATATTAGCAACACTGTCGTTCAAATCATTATGCTCCACAGATCCAGCTGAACTATAGTAAAAATAAAAATGTTTAAAAATCAATTTATATTAAACTTATTGTTGTACTTACCTCGTACTATCACTTTGATTTAATTCTTTTTTCACAGATTTTTGAATATTATTTTCTAATAATTCATTATGTTTTTGGAAAAGTTTTAATGAGGTAGGTGTAGGGGCCGATCTTGATTGCTCTTCCCATTCCTTAATTAAAGCTTCACTAGTACTGAGAGGCCTTTGATTTTGCTAAAACAAATTTTAAAATTAAATTTTTGTCTTTTTAAAATTTAGATTTTACTCTTTCTTAACTAACCAGAGAACCGTAAGCATGACGTTGTTGACGAGGTGTACCACATACACTGTGTCTATTACTAGATGATATACTAGCATTGCTACTTGCTCGACTTAACTGAAACGGCGCATTTATTATTTTCCATTTTTTTCCAGTTAATTCAGATCTTGTAATACCAGTACGATAATACAAATATCTATCTTCATAGCCAATTGCCCAAACCTTGTATTTAAATTGAAATGGAGAAAAATAAAATAAAAACAGTCAATTTACAACAGTATATGTATTAATTAATTAGCTTACCTGATCATTAGAAGCTACAGATACTAATATAACTTTAGTTGACATTTCCACCCACCCAGTACCAACAGCTAACTGTTCACATACTCCACCCATTTCACCCTTAATGCCTTTTCGAAACCAGACACTTCCTTCATGTGTAACTGCCCATACAGCATCGCATCCAACGCTTATTTGAACTAAACGCAATTCGGGTTGTGGTGGTTCTACTTCTACCCATTCGTCACCTTTCATTTAAATAAATCGTTAATTAATACACTTGTTATTTTTATTGTAAATTTGAGAATTTAATATTTAAAAAGTACCCATTGGATTTTCTCGCGTGACACCTGTGCGAACCAAAGCTTTTCCATTCAAGAGTGTTAACCAAACAAGTCCTGTTACTCCAACACTGATTTGAGATGCTTCATCACCTGTTTTCATTTTTATTGCACTCCAACGTAATCCTTCTGGAGATGTTGTACTTACACCAACTCTAAACATTACCTGTATCATATATTTTGTTAAGTAATATTCAAAGTAAGGTATTATGTCAAATACTAATTTCTTAATTTAAAAAAAAAAATTTAATTTACCCTTCCATAGGCAGTTACTGCCCATACGGTGAGTCCTCCAGGATTTCCTCCAGGCATTTGATTTCCACCAATGGATACATCTATAAAAGGTTCCTAAAATATATAAAATAAGTTTAGCAAGCTGGATAAAAAAATAACTAATTATTAAAAAAAAAGTTTTATACTTTTGTTGCATCTTTATGAAGAGGAGCAATAGCACACCAAGAATTCATAGCGCTGTAACGTCGATAACGAACCCATTTTCGTCTCCTAACACAGGATTTCCATTGCTTTTTTGGAGTGTAAGTTGCAGGAAAATCAACAGCGTAAGTCCAACCCTGTTTTTAATAAAGAATATAAAAAATAATCACTTAAGAAACCAAATAAATAATAAAAAATGTTGTTATAAACTATTTTATCATACATCATGATCTAAAGGTTGACCATCTAAAGTTGTCTCAATGTACCAATCTCCTTCCCATTGCCATGCCATAGATGGCAATTTAACTTTGTCACGACTGCGATCAACAGTACCATCTTGGTTTGAAAAATGATACCTATCTGTTGGCAAAAGCTTGCCACCAAAACCTTCTATTGGTAACCATCGCTAAAATAGAATTTTTCATGCATTATAAAAATGTTTACCTGTTGTACATATTTATTGTACAAAATATAAATATTTTAAAATAAATATTTTTTAATTCTTATTTACCTCATTTTCATATGCTTCTTCCTTAATCCTTATGGGAATGTCTAAGCCATGCACATGGACATAGACTTGACGATCACCACCAATAGCCCACATAAAATGAGGTACAGCTGATAATTGCTTAAATTCAAGGCCCAAGTAAGTGAATTCTCTCCACATTGAGCCTGTGGTGGACAATGAAAATACTCTGCCTTCATTGTTGATGGCATAAAGATTGGAGCTGGGCATCTTGATACTAAATCAAAATGATTAGAATATTTAAAAATTAAAATTACTTTTATAATATTAAGAAAAGCAAACTATTAATTAACCATTTTGGTAACAATTGAAACATTAAATTATGCTTAGTAGTTGTTGAAAAATTATGCATCATTATGATAAGAAAACTGTAATTACTATATTTATTACTCAAAAAATAAAAATAAAAATTTTTACCAATTCACAAAATAAAATTAAGAAAAGGTAAAAACAAAATTTGATGTTTAATAAAAAATATTGATTGATCAAAAGTAAAAATAAAGTAACAAAAATACTTGCACTTGTTTGTTCTATTGATTAAAAACAGAGTAATTTTACATCTTACTTACGAGCTTTAAAAAAAAAAAAAAAAAGAATAATGTAAAATTACCTGTAAGACTACAGCATTTGACTACGCTGATATCCGTTGTTACTCCAAAGCTTCTATTTTTTATTTGTTACGAATGTCAATAAACTTGCGTTTTTGTTAAATGCTCAACCTTCTAACCTTAGGTTAAATAAATAAAAATTCAATAATCTGCGTCCTATTAACAATCAAATCACCAATTAAATTCATGTTTTGACTGCTAAAAACTCGCTACTCCAAGTATCGATGTATTAATCAGCGACGTATCAATGAATTTTGACGATATAATTCCAGCAGCCCATACTGGTTACATTGACAATTTATTCACAACACACAGACAAACAAGGGATGAGGGATGATCGAAATTGCGGGGGTGAGCCTGTTCTTATATACATTTGCTGTACGACAATCAACACACGTCTGTGTGTTCTCATAAGGTAAAAAAGTACTCTGATCTCCGATCAGCTGATGAATATTACCCTTCGCAGAGGGCGTAAGAATTTTTTTTTGTCTGCTGTAATTCTGTAAAATCCGGGCGTCGGCGGGGTCTGCAGCGGCGTCATTATAAGATGTCAATGTAGACGTCACTTTTGTTTGTAAATTTTATTTTTTTTTTTTATCAAGTTATGTTTTGATTGAAGACTTATTTTATCTGTGTTATCTGTTCAGAATTTTAAATACGATCTCAATAATGTTATTTAAGTACTTTTGGTTTTTGCTCTTCGTATCGGCACTTTACATGCTGTATACAAGCAATTATTATCATTTGCGAGATTACGCGAAAAATTACTATTTCGAAACGGTGCGGCTTTTTTACGAAACTTATAATGGCGAAGTTGTTAAGGATGATGGTGAAGTACTTTACACGGCAAGTGCACTTAAAAAATATACAAATTTAAATAACGGCCTTTATTTGGCTATATTGGGACAAGTATATGATGTAACAAGTGGAGATAAGCATTACGGTCCTGGAAATACTTATCATGCATTTACAGGTAAGCTATTTTTAATTAGTAGTTTCTTTTAACTTGGAATTATGATTTTAAAAAAATTTTATATTCAGGCCGAGATGGTTCTGCAGCTTTTATAACGGGAGATTTTACAGATAATGGTCTTGTAGATGATGTTTCAAGCCTTACAAATAAGCAAATTCAATCTTTGATAAACTGGCTTGAATTTTACAGAGAATCTTATGTTTATAAAGGTACATATATTTTTTTTTGTCATCTCTAAAAAATTTATAAGAGTTAAGAAATACAGTTTATAATTAAATTTTAAATAAATTATAAATTTTACAGGAAAATTGATTGGAAGATATTACGATAAAGATGGGAATCCTACAAATGAAAGGTATATTTTAGAAGAAAGGGTACAATTAGCCAAACAAAGCGATCAAAGTGAAGAACAAGAAAAATTAAAATTTTCACCTTGCAATATTGAATGGACAGCAGAAATTGGAACTAAAGTTTGGTGTACAAAAAATAGGTAATCATCAAAAATCTATCTTTATAATATTAATAAGAAATAATGTAAATAAATAAATATTTTATTTAAATTAAATAGTGGAGGTATAGTTAGGAATTGGATTGGTGTGCCAAGGATGTTCTACAGCAAACCAGAATTAAAGCAACACCGATGTGCCTGTATTAATTTAGATGATAAAGAATATAACGAAACAAAAGCTAGAATCGAATTATTTGAAGGCTGTGCTGAAAATTCAACGTCCTGTATTATTAAACTTAAAGATTAACTTTAACAGAGTTATACTATGTTAGCATTTGCACAAATATTTCATTTTTATAACACAAAAATAAATGTATGTTTTTTAATTTTTTGATGTTTTAATTGACCAAGTACCTATTTAATTTAAAAAAAATTTATTTTTTAAATATGACATCAAAATGGTTATAAATTTATAAATTTACATTTTTAAATTAGATGTCTGAAAAATTTTTGTTAAACGAAGTAAGAAAATGTAATTAAAAATAAAAAATTATTCATAATTCTAAATAAAAAAAAAACTAATATCTAACACTTATGTTCACAAACATGAATAATAAGCACTTATAAAAATTGATAAAAATCACTTAATTTACAAATTTGCATGATATTAAAAAATAAGAGGATACAATTTTTCTTACACTATGGAAAAGACATTTGTGTCAGCTTCGTTCTTTACACAAAACATAATTATAAAACAATGTCAGCTTTTTGAGTCACTTTTTAAGAGTTATGCACTGGTAAATCATTTTGCATTCCTTTCAGTTTGTTGAGCAAAGTGTTCATTGACACAAATTTTCTTTTTTTAAAATTCATTTGAGAGCTCTGCAGTCTCTTGACTTTCTCTTTCCTTTTTTTCAATTTAGATCCTGTAGGTTCAGTTGTGAACTGGATCATTCGTTTGAATCTTTTTGCACTCATGTATTGAGAAGATGTTTGACACAAATCTTCTCGCTCCTCGAATATAGTTTCTAAAGAATTTGTTTTTTTTTTGATAGTCTTATCTAAATAATATTCCTTGATTTGTTCTTCATCCTGCATTTCTTCGTAATTTCTTTTCTTTGGCCTCAAACTACATCTATATAAATTAAAAAATGTAAAAAAATTAGTATTCATTTACACAATATTTTAAATAATTATTTGTAATTAAATAACTCAAGTCGAAAAGCAAACTTAAAATTAGAGAAAAAAAGAGATACATACTCAAAATTAACCAATAAGTTCATTTCTACAACTGAATAATCATAAACACAATTGAATACATATAAATAATCATACCTCCTATTAAAGTCTTCTCGGGGTCTGCGTTTCCTTAAGGATCGTCTCTGTCCAGGTTCTGTAGACACCTCGGGTTGACTCATGTTGACTTGCAGCTTTCTTAGACCATCAACAACCTCCGGTAAACTAACCTCTCCTTCATCATTCTTATCACTGTAATATAATATAGATCATAGCATTACATAAAAATATAAAAAAAACTCAACCATTAATAGCTAAAAAAATTTTAATTCTTACGTTGCCATTCCAGTGTCGTCCATTCTGAGTAAAGTAAGTCCTCGCGTTCAGATATAAACACAAGATTTTCTTTCTCTTTTCTCTGCCCGCGGGAATACTTGTCAATGAAGGTTGTTATACATTCATTATTGCATGAGTGGAAATTCGTGTTACAACTTATAATTATTAATTTATAATAATTAAACTATACTAAACACTTTTTTCAAACGACAATGATTAAATCACCGTTCTCCCCTGATAAAGCGGCGTCCGAAAGCAAAAAAAAAACAACAAAACGCTAGCGCATGCGCGAACGGTCCTACTATTTTAAATTTTACAAGTAAAAAAATTAAAAGGTTTTACTTATTTTTTTTTTTATTTTTTATGTTGTGATTTTTTTTTTATATATTATTCTACTTTATTATATTACGTGAGAATGCTTTGAAAAGTGTTTATTCTTTTGTTTCGAACGATAAAATTCGTTGTCTGCTTCTTTTAAAAATTTGTTCTGACAGCTGAGAGAGAGTGAGAGAGAAAGAAGGAGTGGACGTGCCGGTTGTAACGTGCTCTTACTTATTTGCGAGATCCGAAACTAAAATGGCTTGTTTTTTCAAATAAATATGTATTTGTTGACAATTTAATAATGAGGTGATAGAAAAGTAATATATTGTTAATAACAGGTCGATATAAACATTACAGTTGTTTAAAACGGAGAAAAAAAAAGAAAATTTCAGTGTGTTAAGAGCAAAGTAAAATCTAGTAAGTTATTGATAAACATAACCGAAAGAGTATTCGTTTAATATAAATTGGTAAATAGAATGACAGTCACAGTGATCACTAATAAAAAAGTGTTTTGAAGAAAATACGCATCTTTATTGGTTTTTTCAAGGACGAAAAGTTGTGGTTAAGTGTGTATATGCAGATTTGCTATCCTTGCAACGTTAAACGTATTTTTAAAGATAAAAACAGCTGAAGACCTTTGTATGGATACCTATATAATTCTGTTACCAAAAAATGGCATAAATGTTCAAGGAAAACATATTTATTTTTTTTTGCATCTTTACATTACAACATTGCCTGTACATCGCTACAATACGGAAAGCTTATACATATAGATCATGATATCTTCGTGCGTTTAATTTAAGGTATGTGTTTAAAAATATTTTATTTTATAGAAAATAATATTTGTGCATATTTTTTAATAATGTTATTTATCTTAAACGTATGTGATAAATGCTAAAGATATTTATAAATTCATGGTTGACCTATATATTTTTCTCATTTACAATAATTACACACGTAATATAATTCGTAAGTGTGTCGGAATAGTCGCTTCCTCGCTCTTAAACAGTTTTAACGTTATTTTAACAATTTACTTTCACATCGATAAAAAAATCAGTTCTTACAGATCACGTGATGTATGTGTGTGCATATAATATATTTTCAATCTTTGATCGAAAAAATTTAAAAGTTATGTTAGTATATTTCTTACGTGAAATTTACTATAGTAGATTGAATAAAGATTTTTATATTTATTAAAAAAATTAATGTGTATATAATGCTTATAATTTTTATATAATATAAATATTATTTTTAATTTACTACTTGGATTTTATATTTTTGCATAAATATTGCATAAACTAATAAAAATTAAAAACTTGTGAACGCGATTTTTCACAAGTTTCTTAAGGGATTATAAAAAATGTGCCCAAAAAATATTCTGTCCTATTAATTCAACTATTTATAAA
Organism: Leptomastidea abnormis; assembly: GCA_030522805.1. Taxonomy (NCBI): domain Eukaryota; kingdom Metazoa; phylum Arthropoda; class Insecta; order Hymenoptera; family Encyrtidae; genus Leptomastidea; species Leptomastidea abnormis. The sequence goes on from JAPYZE010002459.1 coordinate 12,814, forward strand.
TTATATAATAATAGCTAATACATTGATTTTATTAAAAAAAATAGATAAAATAGTTTAATCTTTAATTTTATAAGTAACAATATTTCTAATAAAAATTTGTGCCACAAACAATCGTAACATATATTGAATCAAATTAAAATGCTTTTAATTTTATTGTTTTTACAAGAGTCCTTTTGTTTATCAGCATTACTTCGATAGCATTGTACAAAAACACTCGCATGTCTATTTTGTTTTGCCTTATTATTTTATCTAATGATACATGAAGTTTAAACTGTCTTCTAACGATTTGGAATGTTGATCACTCTTATAATTATTTTTATCACGTGTACATTATCAAATTATACAGGTACTATTAAAAAATATAAAATTTAGTAATACTCAAGCTAAAAATTTAGTTTTGTTGACTACTGATGTTTAATATATTTTTTTTTCTTATAAAAGCTAGGGTCAAAAATCTTTCTTTTCTATACTTTTGATATTGTACGAAAATATAATTATAATAATTATCACCTTCAAATATACGAATCTGAGTGAATAATATTTTCACTTTTATTCGCATACTTCTCTTTATGCTGTTTATCACTCAGAACTTCTGGATCATTCCAGGCTTGTATTTCCGTACTGCCACAAATGACAAAATACAAATTACATGCCAAAGCTAGCCCGAAACTTATCCAAAAGACCAGTCTCCACTCTCCAATCGTTTGGTTGGGAGTAAGCACACCCACTAAATATGGCGAAAATATTCCTCCTATTGCTGCCATACAATTACCGATTGCCATAAGTGTACCGGAATAATTTGGACTTAGATCCAGTGGATTGATAAAGATGCTGGGATAAGCAGCGCCCATCAATGTCATACCCAGCACAAACATTACAACCACAAGAGTTTGATCGCATTCAGCATATGAAGCACCAACAATAAAAATAGCTGGTCCTATCATCGAGATCGATGCAAAAATTTTACGATTAACAGATAGACTTACACACTTTTTCTCTATCATACGATCGGCAACCCAAAAACACACATTCGCGAAGAAGTAGGAGCATAGATAGGGTAAGGCACTGAGGTAGCCGTTGTCTTCGATTGAAAATCGTACGACGCCACTCATGTACTTTGGCAAGTCACTGGCCATCATAAAGAAAGCCCAGTCAGTGCCAAACATTGATATGGCAAAAGCCCAGGCTTCTTTCGATGTAAGAATATGGCACCACGGTGCAGGTGGTGGTTTCTTCTTTCGCTCTGAGCTTTCTTCCAGATACTTGCGTTCGGCTTCTGAGATAAAGGGATGCTGTTTCGGGCTATTGTAGCACAAGAGACACCAAAGTGGAAACCAGACCACGCCCGCGGCTCCGTAGGCATAAAACACACCTGGCCAGCCAAAACCCGAGTAGCGTATTATAAGAGCTGGTATGACCATACCACACACCGTACCTAATGTACCGCCGGTATAAATTATACTGCCGATTTTTGTCCGCTCGATTGGGGCAGTCCAACGCGACAGCATTGTGCTTACAGCTGGATAGCACGATCCACTTGTCAGACCCATGAGTATGCGAAGTACGATCAGAGCCGTAGACTCGCCATACATGGTGCTGATTGGAATTAGAAGAGTAAGTAATGTGGGCACGAAAACGCCGAGGCCTAGGAAGTACTTGCCACCGTAGCGCTCCGAGAGAATGGCAGCGGGTAATTGTGGGATGGCGTAACCCCAAAAATATGACGATAGAACTAGTCCCTTTGGAAAGAAAAGTTGAAAGTTTTTTGAAATTTTTTCTTAAAGTTATACGTTAATTATATGTCAAAAATAGTTTTCTTACTTGCGTGTATTCGTCCCAATTGTATAGTTGATCGTTATCGAGCGTCACATTCTTAGACGTAGGTTTTTCAATGTTAGTGCACGTACCTTCTAATTGAATTTCTTCTTCTGGTATTGGTATAGCCATTTCTGTTATTGCGATAGATAAAATAACTCGAAAGCCATTGCTCAACCAAAGCGCAAAAAAAGTCATAATGGCAAACACCCATCTTTGTGAAATAGTTGAACCTTAAAAGAGTTTGTAATTTATCAAAAGTTCGACTACAATTTTGTATTAAAAATAATTTTTATTTTATCACATTAACAAAAAAATCTCTATAATGTAGGTTTATTTTTTATACTACGTATTTTAACGGAAAAACACGTTTGAATGTAAGTTATCGACAAAAACGTACGATCAAGCTTGTTTTCGTTTTTCAACATAAATTTTGTGTCATTCAAGGTTCAGAAGTTTGTTACCTTCACAGAGTACATCATACCTTTAGCACCCATGTTGAAAGATAGTACGTAAAACTCGTGTAAGTAAACTTGCCAATCTTGTCTTGTGCGTCAACAGAGCGCTATCCTGCGCAATCGCCAGCTATACTACACTTGCTACACAAAAATATTCTGTTATTAATATATATTGAATTACATCGCTATACAAATATGAACTTTCAAAGCAGAATTGTTAAAATTAATGAACTTTTATTTATTTCCTATTTGCTATTTGAGAACTTACGACAAGTGCTCGACGATGATAACATCCTAGGCGTGTGTTAATTTGCATTTGATAAAGTAGATATAGTTTTCGATCTTCTTCATATAGTAAAGTTCCGTCAATATGGCAAAAAAGTAAGGTCAATGTTAAAGATAAGAAAGAGCTTACAAGTGCAACTTTTATTAATGATCAAGTATCTAAAAATATTTTTGAAATTAAATGGTAAAATTATGAAATATAGGTATTATTAATTATATCGATGCCAACTTAATGACAATTAATTTTAATCAATTATTTATTAATGATTGCAAGAGAAGTTTTTCATAATAGATATATTTTTGTGCTGACAAATTTATTAATAATTTTGATATTTTCTACATTTATTTACAATATTTATTAAAAAAATAATAGTTTTCTCGACTTGAACAAATTTTTTAAAAATCAACTAAAATTATAAGAAAGTATATGAAAACAAGATGCAACTATGTACTTACTTCTATAACAAAGGATTTGCGTTGCCTTTACTCATTCAATATATAACTATTAACTATGATAAATTTAAATAAACTAATAAGCAATACTAAGAATTCCTGTGTTTATTGAATAATTTTAAAAGCATTTCAGTCATCCTGACCATATTGTTCCGATCTTCTCTTGATACAAATTTTCAGTCTTGAAAAGCGTGTGCCACCGATTGCGGTAACCAAGACGCAAGCACTAATTTTTTTTATTGCGCGCGGAGCGTTTGCTGAAAGTCGTGAAGGCAAAGATGTTTAGCCTATGCGACCAAAGATAAAAGACATCAGCCCCAGATGCCGTTATTAATAGATGTGAGCATAAGCTCTATGTAAACTAAGCAAGCAGTTG
>JAPYZE010002460.1:0-26231 GCA_030522805.1 Leptomastidea abnormis
CACGTATATTGCTCCCCCACTCAATATTTTTCAAAATTGTATTAGTTTTGCATTTGAAATTGATTTCTAATGGTAAAACCAACTAATTTTACCTAGTGAACCTTTAAAATAATAACTTTTACAGTTTGGCCAAATTACGACCAAAAGGTTGCCATAAAATTGAAAATAGACCATATATAAAGATTGGAGAGCGAGCAAGTTGGAGGGGCTTCGTCCCCTTTCTTTTTGTGGCGTATTACTGTGTGCATGCAGAAAGCTAATCCACGATCCAGAAAGTACGCGTAGTAGTAATAGTCAGCGCGTCGAGGTTCTCTGATGTCATTTATACCTATAAAGCGATTTGCCGTTTGTAATTGTCGATGGAAAGAGGTGGTGGAGTGATGCGGTCGCGCGCGCGTCACGATATCTATAGCTTGCTTCCCGGAATCCCATTACATAGTACTTGCAGATCTTCAAAGACCTCGAGATTTTTGCTTCATTTTGCTTTATTTTATTTTTCAAAATTTTATGACTGCGCCAGATTAAACAATACTTTGCATCTATTCTATGGAAAGCTGTGAAAATGTGAATTTTCGATTATAAAAAAGAGTTGACAGCTTTTCATTGTAAAATATGTTAGCGATCTCGAGAGTGAAGGTTTGAAGAATAGTAGCATATGAGTTGTGTAATGTATGTGTATGTGTATGTGTATGTGTATGTGTTACACACGTCCGTACGTGAAAGCTCGGGACTTGAGCGCCTCAAGTAACGCTAGGCCATTCTTTAAACTGTCGGATAGCTGCCGCGCCAACTGTATAGCGGCTTCTAAAGCTCTACTCGTCTCTTTCTTACTCAGGAAAAAAAAAGAAAGAAAAAAAGTACCGCTAGCACGTAGATGGAGACGGAAAAACAGTAGGAAGATGAGCTGTGGCAAAAGCAAGACGCGTTCTTTTGGTGTCTTTGCAGCTGTATGACGCAAAGAGAGAAAGAAAGAGAGAACTCCAGCAAGGGAAAGGTGTATATTTCAGCCCAAGTGCGCCAGCTAGAAAATGTCAGCTGGCGGGTGTCTTTCTTTCAGCCAGAAGACTCGCGCGACCGACTTATCACCGTCCTCGTCTCTGCTCCTTCTTCGCCTACCTACTGCATCCCTTGAGTCGTAGCTGCTTTTCTCGGCTGTATAACGCAAATATTCGCTCCCAACCCAGCCAGAGTATTTGCTGTTGCTGATGCTGCTGTTGCTGATGCGTTGATATAAATATGGACCGCCGCTGCAGCTACTCGGCCGTGCGCACATGCGCCCGACCGTCGGGCTGTTCAAATTTAAGCAGATCCGAGCTGTGCGTAAAGCATTGAGGGTAGATGCGCGAATAAGGGCAAATGTTTGCAGTACGGCTGGTGCTACTGCGCTACACTCTTGTTTTCTCGACTCTTCAACGTGTGTTCTCTTCTCTTCCCTTGCTCCCGGATCATCCCCAGCTTATCATATATGCAACATGCTTTAGTGCAATATTACACGCACGTTGTTGAATGTACCGGAAAAATAATAAAATACGGTCAAACGGCACGATGGTTATTCCTCGAATAATTACAATTATCATTTTTGAATTATATTTTTATTAATCGTGAAATTATAATTTATCGATTATTTCAAATGTAATTTTTCATCATCTATAATAGATTGTTCAAAATTTTGTAACATGTGCTAATTTAAATAACAAAAAGAAATGGGTAAATAAATATACCATAAGTTTTCAATGAAAAACACCCTCATAATTTTTCTTTTCTGTCCGTAGCTTTAAATTATATCCTGGCCATGAGAATAAGAAGGAGAAGTAGAAAGCGAGAAGAGCATTGAAGCTCTTTAGTGCTAGAGAGAGACTGGCAGAAGTGGCCTAGTAGAATCCAAGCACACACAAACTCGTCGTAAAATTCTTCCAGCGGAAAGCTTCGACGTGATCTACTCGAGGGTCAGTGCAAGTATCCGCGGAGAAGGCTAAAGCTGCTGCGTGCGGGCCGGCAGGGTGCTACGCCCTGGCCGTGTCTGACGCTCGGCCGCCGGCTGTCTAACCCGCGCACTTGAGCAAATGTGCGGCTCTCGACTGGCCTCGCAGGCCCTACACCGTCTCTCGACCTGACGGGCGCCAGGATGAAACAATGCGCCCTGATTGCGTTGATTTTCGCAAATTTATATATGTGAATGCTCCGCCCGAGCCCCCCCACCCAGCTCTTCCAAACTGCTGCTGCTGCTGCCAGTGCTCTGCTCTGCTTTCATTAATTAAATCCACGCACAGCGAGCTTTCACGTGCACGTGCGTGTGCGTGCATAAGTTCTCGTGATTGAGGGGACTTGTAGGGATTTTTGGTGAGAGCTATATTACAGAGAGAGAGAGAGAGAGAGAGAGAGACGACTCTGTTGAGCTGCTTTCGACCCGACTCGCTTTTGTTCTCTGCGACAGACGAGTATAGAGTCTGTAATAGGGATGCGGGGAAAATCCGGTAACGATGTTGAGTAGGATAATTATTTCTTTGGAACATTAAATATATTATTAACACACCCATGCACTGTCAGCGAAAATAAATGAGAAGAGACAATATGTGGGAGCGACAAATTTTCTGCGATTCTCATCATACGTAAATGCGAATGGAATAAAATTTATGTTTTATATAGGTATATTGAGAGTATAAACGAACGTTCATAATTTTCATTTACTAATAACCACAATGAAAACCACACAAAGTGAAAAGCTCTAGACAGTTTAAAAGTAGTACTGAGAGAGAGAGAGAGAGATAAAGATAAAAATCGATTTGTTAAGAATAGAAAGCAGCTCAACCCGAAAGGTCCGTAATCTCGAAAGCGGAGCTGGGAAGGAGCGGTGGAGAGGCAAAGAGACGAGCAGAGAGTAAGTACGCCGTCTATAGAGTTTATACAAGGGCTGCCTGCAGCCGAGCTGCAAACGCGACAAAGGCGTGCAAAGGAACGCGTACTACCGCAGCCGGATTCTATACCGAAAGAGGAGGAGAAGAGGACGCATCGGATCCTTTGCTATACGCGTTCCGGACACAGACAAGCCAGCAGCTCGTCACGTCCATCGGATAGAAGGATGAGGAGAAAGCTCTCTCGTGAGCACCTGCGTCCGACACGAGGAGTTTAGCTCTTCGACGCGCAGCACATTCCGCTATATGGTTAAATATGAACGAGTGCCCGACGTAACGAGAGAGACTAGAGAGACACGCGTGGAAAATGACGGACTGCGTCCGCCACGACGAGCCTTGCACATGCCGTAACACCCTACTACAATTCACGCCCTCAATCTCTCGCCTTCATGTTTCCTGCATCGTGTCATGTTTTTTTTTTCAGACAAAAGAAATACGCGTAAATAAGCTTTTCAAATTCTAATGTTTTTTTTCTTCAGATATCACGTATTGCATCAATTTTTTATCTGTGTATCTATGCTGTGATTAGCTTTTTTATATTAGTACTTTTAAGATGTTTAAACTTTGTAGTTGTGAGAATGTAAATCTTCTTTCATACGTATTGTATCGTCTGGCGTGTTATTTATTTAACACAAGCAGAATATATATATATATATATATATATATATATATATATATATATTTGCGCTGCTTATGAAAGCGAATATCTTATTCGTGTGCTAATAATATGATTGTCAAATACTTTGAAATATTAATAAACGATTTTATTCTCCATTTAAAAGTGAATAAAAATATAACATCATAATATAAATATAAAACTATAAAATGAAAATTGTTAATTCAAATAAATTACAAAAAATTCATATTATACAGATATTGAAGTAAATTCGGCATTCATGTATTCGAGCACTTGGAGATAATGACAATCCAAAATAAGCAGAGCGATGGACTGGTCGGGTATAAGCACAGGAATATGATCTCTAAGCCAGCAGTAGCAGTAGCAGTATAGCAGCAGCTCATCGTCCGTTCACGGCTAAGTAGTGCTCTCTTGCTGCAGCGCACACAGGTTGCTCGGGTCAGAAGGGAGTGGGAAGGAGGGAAGTGGAGTGAAAGCCAGGAGGAGAAGGAGGATAAAGGAAGGGAGGAGGCGCAGAGAGCTCCCTAATCCCGGCAGTGGCTCGCAAACATTGCCTCGGCGCTTATTATAATACTAACTGGCTGGCCGCCGTGACAATTAGCGCGCCCCACTATACCCGTGCGCGCGTGAAAGACAAACACGAGGAGTTGTATGCAAGAGGTGGGTGGGAGGGGGGAACTCGTTCTCGAGTGTCGAGGACCGAGAGATAGGACAGTTTGCTCGGGTTTGTCCAGTCCTCGAAAGAGAGAAAGAGACTCTCCCGTCGTCGACTCAGTCGTAAGTCTCAGAGTGACATAACGAAAAACAAACAGTTTTCTATATACGTATAGCTACCTACCCCTGCTTTCAAGTCTGCTCTGCATCCGATTCACGAGCAACTAACTCCTTTCAACTCTCCTTCTCACTTTTTACTTTTGTCTTTTGTTCTCTTTCTTTCTTAACCCCCCTTTTTCGATCTAGTCGTACTATCGTGTCCCTCCATGATTCTTCGTCCAAGCTGCGCCTATAAAATTTTAGCTCATTTTCAAGTTGCTAATGTTTACATAAAGGCATAAGTGGATGGTAGTATGAACAAAAAAATTAATCTTGCACGATTAATTTCAATAAATAATAAAATATCATCTCGGTTTATCTGCAAAATCGAAAGTACACGTGCACCTCTCTTTCTTTTTCTCTCTGTAATGGATGTTTTCATTTAATTGTGTTTCCATTGAACACAAATTATTTTTGCGCGATTTCCACTTTACTAAAAGGTTGTCCGGATTTATGAGAAACCTTTAAACATATATAAATACTATTTCAATTTTCAACATTCCAATAACTTTGTAAATTTGAGCACACAAATGAATTTTTATACAATTTTAATCTTATTATCATCGTTTACAATATGGCTTTTATATATATCCTTTTAAATTTAATAAAATAATCTCATTGACTTTTTAAAAAAAGTGTGGAGGCGTACGTATTAAAAAGTTAAAAGTTGAAAAAGAAGAAAATAAAAAGGGGTGGGGAAGGATGGAGAGGTAAACTAAAAAAGGTGGGTTGAAATGTATATATATACTCGTGAAATAATTCCAGGGGTCGCATTTCCGTAAATTTTTAATACTGCGCGCAGTCTGCATAAAAATGATGAAAATCTGCAGTTTAACATGAAAATACGATTATTCGGAGAGCGGCTCCTAAATTAGCAAAAGCATTAACATCGATATTAATTAGAGGTCCAGACAGGGCGGCGGACTGCGATTGTTGGCGGCCGCAGGCCAGCAGCAGATGGAGTGAGAGGAGAGGTGGGAAGTCGGAGGGAGCAATGCAGAGGTCGTATACAGGAGAACTACAGCGCGAGCCAGCTGTCTCTCCCTGACCAGCTTCCTCCTACTCTCTCTCACTCTCTTCCACTGCGGTGCAAGTTGCACTGCAGGCAAATGAGCGGCCAGTTATCGCGGCCGCATCTTAACCGAAATGAATTTCCTCGCGCAAGCACAAGGAGTTATCGAAGGGGTAGGATGGGAGGGATGGGGTGGGCGCTCGCATACGTCATGCAATCGAACGGCTTGTTGCTCTCTCACCCTGCGTATATAGCACCAGCCGCAACAACAACAACAACAACAACACCTCTTGTCTCGACAACTCCCCGCCCGACTCCCCCGCGGCCTCATATTCACCAGGCCAACCGCGGCTCTCCAGCTGCGCCACCACCCTACTTCCCTTGCCTGCCCAGCAAACTCCGCTCCGGCAACTTCGACGTAGACGCATCACTCGGCCTCTCCCTCCTTTCATGCTCACAGCCTAGCTACTCTGCCTCTACTATAGCACTTCTAGAGAAAGAGAGAGAGAGAGAAAGTGAAAGCCACGACTATATTGCGCTGCGTATTATTGAAGGTATACCACCGCTCGTTTTCAGAATTATTACGAGTATAGTAGTACCACCACCCGCCCCATATTGTGGCCAAGCAAAAATTGGTAATTAGTGCCGGAATTTGCTCTGCGGTTATTTGCGAATTAACTCCTGCCACGTTGGCTTTTATTTATTGCCTGACTACAACAGCAGCAGCAGCAGCAGCAGCAGTAGTGGTAGCGGTATAGCTCAGCATTACTGAAAAGCGCTTCTTGACTCTTAATGACATATATAATGTACACTTCTACTCCGCCCCTTTCACATATTTTAGCTTATTTTTCGTAAAAACAAATTTTTTGTGTGTTTTATTCGAGTTGTTCGATCAAGCATACTTTGTTAGTTTACGTGAGACTCATTGCGGTACGGTCGTACGTCAAATATGTCCTTTAAATGATTCATCATCGAAATGCACCGGGCAAACTATATATGAATGTGTCTGAAAGCAAGAGGTCGAGGAAGCGGCGGCATAATCCGTGAAAAATTGATCGCTCCAGACTTGTATATGTGATAATCAAATTAAAATGCCAGAGGCATATCAAGCAGTGGATTCAACTTACTAATGAATTCTCTCGCATGGCGAGAGGAAAGTTTTAATGGCTGTAACGTGTACCGTGCATGTAGTATACGGGTAGCAGAGGCCATCCATCGTTTTGCGGCCACTATACCAGCTTGCCAATTCGGGACAGGGATTCGTATTTTCCTTATTAGTTGTGATCCATTTTTTTACTCGAAAATAGAATACCATTATATCCACGTGATCTCCATATTTCCGATTACACGTGTTTGTTGAGCGCATTAAACTCTACATAAAATTTTGGTCTCTTAAACTATGAGCAGCAAATTTTTATATATTGTTTGTCACACTGTTTAGTGCGAATCGTGTTCAATGAAGCACAAAATTAGCCCTGGTCTTTTGTATGCGATATTTTTAAAAACACATTATTTTTTATTACTCGACACAAGCAGACTTTCAAATTCTATAATATTATTTAAAAATGATAATGTTTACATCACGTAAACACAAAATTTTGATGAACGAATTAGTGAAGATAAATTGAGAAAAGACCTTCTGGCTTAAAACTTATGTGAAAAACAAGTTCAAAGTGCCGAAAAGCGTTCTTTAATTAATTATTAAGACGTCAATGAAAAACCAGGCTAGAGAGCCTTGGATAAAAAGTTGGAAGGAAAAGAGGGGGGATAAAATACACACACCACCTATACGTGAAGTTGAGAGAAAGTTTTACTCAAATCCTTTTTGTCACTTGCAAGCACCTTCACTAGCTCGAGCCCATCGATTATGCAATTAGCCGCGTCGAAGCCAAACCAAGAATAAAAAAGCGCAAGAGAAAAGAGCTGGGAACGGGTTGTTGGTGGATGGGTGGGTGGTTGGTTGGTTAGTCGGAGAGAGAGAGAGGCGCACGCGATAATTGCATTAGGACTAAATGGCCGCGATGATAGCTGGCTTAATTTCGTTACGTGACTCGCGCAATTACACGTATTAATCGAGAGGAAGTTCAGGAGTTTTCTCAAACTTACTTCCCGCTATTGTGACCCCTCCCCCCCCCACGCGCTATTGATTTAAAATTTTCAATTCACGCTTCAACGGCTTTTTATAGGCTGATAGCCTTTAATGAACTTTCCCATCGACAACTTGGAACATAATCGTTTCTCATAAGATCAGTTCGAATCCGAGGGTTATTCAGACGTTGGGTGTGCGGTAGTGGCTCTCTCTTTTCGATGAGTGAGCGAGGGGTTATCCGGGAGCTGTTTTCATATCTTGAGAAGCAGTAAGGTAGGATGCTTATAGAGAGCATGCTTTCACCTCGATGCCGTAAACTTTGATCTTGATGTTTGACCGCGGGTAAGCCCAGGCCATATACTACTAGGTAGTGGGAGTTGAGAGTATATAGGAGCTAGCGCGGACCGATAAAACACTTCTAGTGGGCTGCACGGGAGAGCCGCGACAAATGCGAACTAGAATGTCTGCTGACGTCTCTCAGGATGAGCAAGAGCGAAAGAGAGAACTGGCCGCTCGCGTTCTCGCTTTTTTAAAAGCCTGCACCCGTGGAATTCGAAACCCCGAGGCGTCGAGGCGGACGCGCACGAAGGCGGCAGCACGGGCTTCCTGCGACAATTGAATCGACGTCGTAGCAGCAGCAGCCGCCGCTTTTGCCGGCGTCGTGGCCGCGTGACTCGAATCGCCGAGACGGCAAACGCTCTTATCCTCCTCCTCCTCCCACTCCTTTTTCTCTTTCTTCCCCACCTTTTTACTGCTGCTGCTGCTTCTTCTTTTTCCCGCCCGTTGCACCTCGTCTACCCCCCGATTTCGTTCTCTCTACTACGGTGACATGAAAAATTTATCGATTCGCTGTCGGCTGGTGAGTCGCGATCGAGCACACACGATCCCAGGTCGAACCAAGCGGCTGCAATTTTAAAATAGCCCGAACTTGCGACTTATCTTGCCGACCGCGTGGCTGGACATTTTTCCCGAGGTTTTCTCACCGTCTCGTCGCGGCTTTAATCTTTCAGTGCGCCCCGGTTTTTATCTAGGGAATACATACACAACGAACGTTCTTTTTCTTCTTCTTCTTCTTCGTTTTTTATTTGTTTTGCAATGCCGATGATGCATTTATCGGTAAAAATTTACCGCTCACAATACACGTACCTTTAAATTTTTTGCTATCGTTTTTCGTTTCTTTGTAAGCTCTCGCCTCGCATTTACGACATCGAAAAGTAAGCTAATAATTCAGCGGAGAATGAGTGTGGGAAAATTGACGAGTCAACGTATCTTATTGTACATCTGTACGATTATTCTGAATAATTTTTTACATCTAGGTATCGATAATTTATAAAATCGTAAAATAGATGAGTTAAAATTGCATCTTGAGAAAAGCAAAAATTAGTGACATATAGATAGTATAGAAGCTGACCATAGCAGTGGTGTCAATATATGAATAAATAATGATGCTAATGATATTGTCGTCGACAATAAAGTTTTATATTGGATAGCAATATCATTAGCATCATTATTTATTTAAAAATTAGTGACAATCAAAGTCGAAACATTTGAAGAGTGCACTTTAACTTTGATTTTTTGAAATTTTAAGACCATGTAAATGTCTATTTAAGATAACAAAAAATAATAAGCCAAAACGAAGAATGTACTTGAGTAATTGTAAAGCTTACACTCTTAAGATTTTTTAATAAACATAATTCAATGCGACTCCTGAGACGTGCCAAAGAACGCGCGTTTTGACGTTTTCAATTAAAAGTATTAACACGACTCTGCGCTGCTCTACAACTATGGTAAAGGGATGGTATGGTGGGGTGAATCCTTTGTCGCCTCACGGAAAGAGGCAATATAGCCGGTGTCGCGTGAAATCCCCGCGCTGTGATTTAAGACGCAAACAATAGCCCCTGCTAGCGAGACAGTGAAGAGATAGCCCGTGGTCCCGTGGCGATGCCCTGCCTCACCCGGAGCCCTTAAATCTTTGCAATAATAGAGGCATTTGAGATTAGTTTCTCTCTCCTTGGCTATGACGGCGTCCGTCCCTCGGCTCTCACTCTCTCTCTCTCTCTCTCTCTCTCTCTCTCTCTCTCTCTCTCTCTTTCTTGCAATGCCGATAAAGCCACCGACTCGACGCTTTGCTTACTTCCAACTGCTCGGCTCGGATAAGACTTTATTGATAATAGATTGTTTGCAAAGATCCGTTGGTATATTGGCTCAATATCCTTGACGTTTCAAGACTCGTGTCATCTCTGATTTAATTAAATTTATTATTACACACTTTATTTTTTCTGATTTGAACAAATTTTATTAGAATTATTCAAATTGTATGTGTAAATTTAAACTTTAAAATTGTCTTAATATTAAGTACTCAAATAAAAAAAATTTTGACATTTACATTTTTTTTAATTATATATGACAAATGCCATTAATGGATAATGATAATTTTTCTAAATCAAGATTAAAAAAAAAAATAAGCCTAGTTACCTATACACAATAAAAGACGTTAAAAAAGCGTCTAAAAGATAAGTACGAAATTTTAAGAGATGCATCCCGACAAATAGGGCGTATATATAGTTTGGAGAAAAAAAAAGAGGGAGAAAGCAACAAAAGGCAGAAAGTCGAGAGAATAAGCCGAAGTAGAGCTTACTCTAGTTGGCATAATATATAGACTATCAAAAGAGGGCAGGCAAAGGCTTAGCAGCAGCAGCAGAAGCTCTCGCGTAATGAGTCGCAGCAGTCCTTTGCGGAGCTTTAATTGCTATAGTGCAGTTTTAAAGAATGACGGTGTAAGAGGTGCATATACGCGTGCTCAAAGTGTTGATTACCACCTAGCCCCGATCCCAAAATACGCGCCAATCTCGCCCTTTTACACCGCAGTCAGCCACCAGTATCATGATTATGATCAACTTTTTGCTGTTGTCCGACTTGCGTCGTTCCGATCGATAGGATGGAAAGTTTGGGTTGGATGGGTTGGTCGATGAAGGATCGATGTAGCGATTGTTTTAGAAATATATGCGAGTGTATCCTGCTATTGATGCTGCTACTGATACTATATACTGCTACTGCTACGGTTACTATGTTTCTGCTCGATTTTCCTCGAAGTTTATGGATTGTTTGGCAAGCCAGTCGAGAGAAAACCCGCTGTATTGTTTGTTCAAAGCTTAAAACTTTGAGAAAGTTTTAATTTTACTTTTTTTTTCACTTTTATGTAAAATTAAATAATTTTTATAAAAAAAAAATTATTTTTATTATTTTACCAGTATGAGAATAATTCAATAAAAAAAGCACACAAAAAAAATATATTGATTGAAGAAGCTGGAATTTTGTAAAACTAGTCACCAGAATTAAAAAAAAACCAGGACTAGAGTCGAAAAATTCGAGGAATTCAAAGGCATTTTTTAGGTATTCGATCTTGATACGTATAGTGTAAGTGCATTCATTTGTGGATTCGTGGCAAGAAAAAGAAGCAAAATGTTCAATAGAGGGTGTCAGTGAGTATACGGTAGCAAAAAGGGCTAAAATAATAGTTGCACAACGAGGACATAGGACAGGCGGAATTGAATGTCATCGCCTCTCGATTTGTAATCTCCGTAGGTTCGTTAGCCCTAAAACCGCGACAAACTTTCCTCTGGATATGGCACACCTGCACAACCATTTGCTCCTCGCTTTTTTTTTTCCTTTTTCATCGGTCCGACATTCATTTTCGTTCTGCTGTCGAATCGACGAACTTTTGCTTTGTGCAAGTCACCAGTACCAGCATAGAAGACCATTGTTCAACAACGCGCCTTTTTTTTTTCCTGATGCGTCGGTCGTCTCGGCAAGAAACGGAAAAAGCGCCACTGTGCCGAGTTCCGAAATGATACGCGTGCGCAAAAAAAAAAAAAAAAAAAAGCGACTACTACGTGAGAGAACCAGCCGGAAAGCGGGTCGAAATGAGATAGTAGAACAGAAGAAGAGAAGAGAAAGAGAGAGAATAGAAAGAGAATGGAGGGGATGGATCGTGACCACGTCGACGGCTCATTCGACCTGTCAGCCAGCCTGGCCAACCGAACGCTTTAATTAAATGTCTCTCGACGAGAGCTTGGCTGGCCGCGCGACCAGCGAAACCGAGCTTTCCTACTGGCAGGTGCTGAGTGCTTGGTGGCAGTCCCTTGCCTTTCATACTATTCGTTGGAAGTTCCACCGATCCAAGGCAAAACAAAAATCAAGCGCCACCTGCAGCTTCCGGACTTTTCTGGCCTTGTGAGAGCTTGCTTCAGGAAGGCCCTCGTACACAACCAAGTAGCTTCTATTCTATACGGCATACGGTAAAACGCGCTGTCTGAAAGAGAAATTTATGTGAGACCGATTCGCACACGCTTGACTCATCTATTCGCACGTGTGCAGATACACACTTGTCTGTTCAAAAGCCTGGCAAGCGAACGGGATTATTCAAGCCAAATGCCGCTGACAGGAGAGGCGACGATTAGTTCAGTCCTCTTCCTCGTCTATAGTCGGGCTAAAGACAAAAAAAAAAAAATTCGAGGTAAAAACCAACCAGGTGTCGGCTAGAATAATAGTGAATTGACTGACCGTTGTTAGAGATAAATATACAAATGTGTAAATGTGTATACTTACCTATAAAAGTTGATGAATAATGTTTGCTTTTGCTTTGGATAATATTTGCAAGAGGCTGTAGCTTCATAAATTATTTATATGAAAGAGAGAGAGAGAGAGAGAGAGAGAGAGAGAGAGAGAGAGAGAGAGAGAGAGCTAACAATGTCGTGTGAATATTTATTTATTTATTTTCAGTTTTATGCAGAGTACACATATTATCGTAATGTTTAAGAAAAGCATTTCAAGTAAATGTGACCCATCACGATAAAAATAAATAATCTTTTTCGAAAGCAGTTATCATATCTATTTGTGAAAGAAAAACAGATATTTTGGTAATGAGGAAAAGTATTTATCTTATAGAAGTGATTGGCAGTTGTCGATAACACGAAAACATAACGACTGGAAGCTATTCAACAAACTAACTTCAACGCTTCTATATGTACGCGAGACAAGCACTCAAATCAGCAGCTTGATAAACCACATAATGGTCGAGAGAGGGTGTATTATACACTCTTTGGAGTTACCGAGAAGCTGTTGTCGGGGATTGAAGGGCGTTTAAGCAGATCGCAATGAAACCAATCCTAGCTGGGTTGGAATCAGCCCAACAACCACGTAGCTGTCCAAATATTAGCACTCGATCATCATCCTACTGCGGAACGCACCGCAAGCTCATCGACAAGTGGTTTTCTCGTGTCGGCTAGCGCTGCGTCCCCGCACAAGCTGCTTTCTTGTTCTTACACATTATATGCATCCTGAGATCTCGTGACTGGGTTGATTTTTTATTAAAAAAGTCAGTTTTGATGGTTCAATTCTTGCTTGATGGTTAAAACTATAAAAAAAAATCAATGTTCAATCAATAATAGATAGTCTGATATGTCTAGCATAGAATGCAAGGAATTTAAATTCCAATTTTATTTCTTATATTACATATCGAATAAAAAATTGTTAAATATTGATAATAGATTCAGATTTAATAAAAAATTTTAAAATAACTTTGTCTCGTGCTTCAAAAATTTAGTAAAATAGTAAAAATTCATTAAAAAAAATTCTTTTCATTAATGGAACAAAAGCTAAATACATTTTCGACGTCTTAAAAAAAAAAAAAAAACTTGACTTATGAAAACACGTAGAATCAACAATTTTAATATTGAGTAAAGTGGAGATTGCGCATAAAAGAATACTTTACGACTCGGAGTGGCTTTTCACTTAGGCCCATAAAATGTTACTTCGCTGGCCATTTGCCCTCTTCATAAAATGAAAATTCATGCTTTAGTCCAGTGAAAAAAGTAAAAAAAAAAAAAAAACAAAATTAAAAGAGCATCTGATAATACTCGCTTTCTCTCTCGTTTGCATCTCGTGCCTTTTTTTCTTTCCTCGACGCGGTAGCCGAGTGAAAAGTTTTTAATGCAGTCTCTGAGCGCATTTACAAATGAGAATAGAATTACATAGATGATATGTGGGGGGAGAGGGAGAAGCAAGCATTAGAGCGATACACGCGAGAGTTACCTTAGATTTGAATTTTTAATTAAATGTATAAAGTTTTGCGTCGAAGTTGGAACCGAAACTCAATGGAGCTTTATGACACTCGTGGGGATTTGAGAGTCCGGACAAGAATTCCACCGGGCGAGTCGCGCGAAACGTGCGTGTGCAGCATGTTTTACCCGTGGATGATGCTGTGTGTTCTCGCTCGCGTAGCTATTCCAATCCCCCCCGGCGTATCGCTACGCATCTCGGGAGTGATTAGGAAAATAATTAAAATGAAAATGCAAGCAGTTGTTTGCCAGTTTCCAGCTGGAAGAGTCGAAAATAAAGTCGACTACTGCTGCTACGTTACTACGCAGCTGCTGTTGCTTTTTGTTAAATTTTCATTATATTTTGTTTTTTTCTCGCGATTCGATTACGTATACGAGAGTCGGGTCAACACATAACAAAGTTGCTCGGACGATCAGCGTCAAATTATTTTTTTCTTATTCCGCTATCCTCTTGAAATCCTTCAGCTTCCGACAATTAAATTCTCGAGCAACAAAGAATTAAGCTAGCCAAAGTTGGAGAATGAGTTCGAAGGTACAAATTACTCGGGAACGCGGAGCTTTTCTAAATCAGGAGCTTAAGCTGGGGAGTAGTGGGAGGGAAGAGAAAAAAAAGGTAGGGGGTTAGGGGAGGGGAGGGTAGCACAGCTGCTAATTTCCTATCGAAATCGAACCTAATCCCAGTGCGACTTGGGACAAAGTCGTGCCTCAGCCAAAGCAATTACCTCACGCACACTAAATCCTCGCTAAAGGAGCCGACTAAAGAGAGATAAGAGAAAGGAGCGTAACGCCCTCTCTCCATTCTTCTCTGGCCAAGTCGATTTCGCAATGACGATCACGAGAGAAAAAAAAGCTCTGCATCGAGCTAGCGAAACAACGGCTCTGACTGAAGGCCGAGAAATGAGTTCTATAATTGCGTATAGTTCTACATATAGCGATGAGAGTGAGCGCTTGCGGTTGCCTATTAAAAGCAAAAGCGCTCTTCCGCCTCGATTCCCCGACTAATTTTTAATGTGATCGGGAATTTTGTGGCCACGCTGGAATGGAAGAACATTGCGGCCCTCCTACACCGCGTACTATTTGTGCGCCGACCGCCACAGCTGGCCGTTGGAGCAAGGCTGCTGCTGCTGCTGCTGCTACCACCGACGCGCGCTTCGTTACACGCTAATTACCCGCATCAGGCTGTGCTCTCTGCTCGCCACGGCTGCTGCGGCTCGTTTAGATGGACCACGATATAATCGCGAAATGATCGCCTCGGCTACCGTTTGCCGACATTGTACTCTAGCTCATGCGGAATTGCAGTGTTCCATGCACCTATGGACCAGCGATGAAGAAGCTGTACTATTCGAAATCAAGAATAGAATATACATATCGAAATTTATATTTTATGAAATACATGTAACTTGATGGAAAGCTTACTGCTGTATTTTGTTCTTCTGTATCGTTAAAACTCGAAAATAATTTATAGCTAGAATCTAATCTGATGCCACTCTATTGTTAATAATTTATTTTTAACAACAGCTTTACGTATTAGTATGGATTTATTTTATTTTATAAGATTTATTTTATTTAAAAACGTTTATCGATTGATGTCAAAATTAAAAAAAAATTTAGAGCACATCATCACTTTTGTAGTTGTACTATTCATAGAGCATAGAAATACAACGCTTTATGAACAGTTTGAACTAAACAAATTTATTTCAAATATATCTTATTGTTATTTAGCTAGGTCATATTTTACCATTTAAAAGTGTTCAAGTGTATTTTTACAAAAAAAAGAGTATATAGATTCGTAAAAGCAAGTCGTGGCTTCTATTATCTTTATAATATCCGCAGCTGCTCGCAGAGGTATGCAGACGTTTTAAAATAGGCAATTTCCATGAAGCGCGCCTCTAATCTTTTAAAAAACCGCTTAGTATGAAAACGTAGGACCACCCGAGGCAATATAAGCTTAGCCAAGAAGAAGAAGAAGAAGAAGAAGAAGCCAAGACGAAGTTGAAACCCAGTGTCGAGCGTGCGAGTGCACAGAGAAAGGGTAGTAGCAGAGGGGCTGGGGGACTTGAGCTGCAGCATCTTGGTAAGTTGTCAAGAGGCGCTGCTCCGCGTCAGTCAGGGATGCAAGCCGAGACAAGGCTCAAGTGGCCTGGCCCAGCTTCCTCGTTCTCCTGCCCAACGCGAGAGAGCCTCTCCGCGAGCACTTGGCCGAGAGTAGAATAAAGAGCCGGGACTAAGCGAAGGGCTTGGAAAGTACGACGCACGACTTTTTTTCTTTCTCTTTCTCTCTCTCTTTCTCATTTTACGGTGCAAAGGTTAGGTTACATTGGAATAAAGGGAAGAAGTACAGCAGTAGTAGCACCAAGGAGTGGATGACACGGGGGAAAGAGAAAAAGAGAGCGGCCGTCTAATTAGAGACCTGCTGCCGCAGAGCAGGCTGTGGTAGGGACTCGTCAAGCTGCTCTGCATGCTCTATAGCTCGGCCGTGTGACCAAAAAGTTTCGTGGTGCTAGGGCTCGAGAGTAAAAGAGAGAGAGAGAGAGAGAGAGAGAGAGAGAGAGATCACGCAAGAGAGCAGTAGCCGGGAAAGAGAGGAGGTGGCGTATCGGAGGGATGGTTTTCGTTGGCCGCTCGGCCTTACACCCCCAGAGCCAAGAATATAAGAGAGTGGCGGTCTCGACGAGCCGGAGCTCCCGGGAGCGCGTTTAGCGTGCTGGCTCTCTCTCTCTCTCTCTCTCTCTCTCTCTCTCTCTCTCTGACTAGCCGTGATAATTAAATGCCAGGCAATTTACAGGGCATGCACTAGCTGAAGGCCCTAGCTGGTGCTTGGGCTAGAGCCGGAGCGAGGAAAGGGGAAGGAGAGGCAGCGCCGGGGAAAGCACGTATAAGTACGTGCCAGGCAATGTTGCGCTAGCGCCCCCCGTTCTTCCTCCTCTTCCCCCGAGATACGCGCGCGTGCGACTTATGCCTTGTAACTCATCCATCCATCCTAAGCCGTCGGCCGCTCTGGAGCTGCTGCCGTTTCCCCGATTAATCTAACCCAATTTACGCCAAGAGCCAGACCGATGGCCTCCGCTACCAGCCTTGCCTTGTGCACTTGTTCCACCACCTACTACCCTACCCTCTTTCCGCCCCTTTTTCCCACTCCTTCCTCGCACTGTTGCCTCTCTTCATACAAACTCACGCTCGCACATGGTTTCCAGCCAGCCTTTACGAACGACGCAAGCTGGTTGGAGAGAGCGTGGTCGCGAGTATTTAGATATAGGTGCGGTCGGTCGTGGGCGCTTGTGCAGCCAATCTGACACTGGCGTCCACTAAGCACCTTTTGTCCCCCCGACTACTGCTCCGGCTCTTTTATTATTCGGCCTGCCTGTCTACAGCCTATAACTGCTCGACGAATTTTATTAGTGC
Source organism: Leptomastidea abnormis (assembly GCA_030522805.1). Lineage (NCBI taxonomy): Eukaryota > Metazoa > Arthropoda > Insecta > Hymenoptera > Encyrtidae > Leptomastidea > Leptomastidea abnormis. Next base: position 16,985 of record JAPYZE010002460.1, read on the forward strand.
TGCTTGCACGTGAACCTACGCCAATGTTTACACTCGCTCTTTTTGACTATGAAGATATTGTTTGTGTTTATGCGTTCGATTTCTTAACAACTTACATGATATCTTTAATATAGAAAAAAAAATAAGAAAAATCATTAATATGGTGAAATATTTTTTTTATTTTTCCTTTATTCAAATAAATTTAATTTTTTTATTCAATTTGCAGTAAGACTCAAGTGCAACTGATTGACCAAAATCTAAAGTAAAAATTCGATTCTATTTGTTATTCTATTATGTCATATAAAAATTTTTATTATATAAAGAAAAAGAAATAATTGAAAATAATCACTCAAAAAGTAATACAAGCCCAAGGTTATATTTTTTGTTTTGTTTCAAAGCTTCCTTTATGTACTTTGTGTAAGAGGTATTTTAGTATCCCGCGGAATATAATCGATTGGCAATTTTCTACGTTCGTGCATTTTCCGCAAAGTTACACGGCCTTTTCAAACTCTCACGTCACTTGAAGCGAAACAGCGTCGAGCCTTTATAAATTTCCATCGTCGTCTCTTCCTTTGCGAGTTTGAGTGGTATCAAAATTTCCATTTAACGCTTACACCGGTACCCAAACTTTCTCCATACAACAGGCTTATGTCTACCCTTAAGATTGCACCAAGTCGTGTAGCAAGGGCATTAAATCGATTATCAAAATATGGCCTAGTCTATTCAAGTAAGAGGAGCTTGGATCTCAAAACCAGACAGCTTGGACTGGAAAGTAAAAAAATTAATTGTAGCTCGCGGCCCAGAGAATCAAAAATCATATGTGTGACCTATGTCTGACCATAGGTAGTTTTTACTACTTGATGTGCATGTATGCATTCGAATAGCTGTATCTGCCATGCTACGTGTATGAGTTATAATCGTTCTTCTCGAAAATGAAGAGAGAGGGAAAATGCAAGAATAGCGAAAACAGCGTAGATAACACAGAGAAATATGAGTTTTTTTAAATGTAGGCTTGGGAAAGAGGTGTCACCGAGGGCCGGCGTCGAGAGAAAGAGAGCACGGCTACGCGTATGCTAGTGTCAATAGCCCCCTGATTATGTGACCGCACTCGGCCCATAATATCAAGCTGATGGTTTCGAGGACTCGCGTCACGTTAGTTGACAGGGTTGCAGTGGCATGTTGTATCGCGATGAGGAGGAGGAGGAGGAGGAGGAGGATACACAGCAGTCTCTTGGTATCTCTCCCCTGGCGTTGTCGTTCGTTGGATCGCAAAACGCCAAAAAAGCTAGTGGCTGAGGGGTGCGTGTCGAGGGGGGGGGGGGCAGTAATTTGCGGGCGCCTGCTCAGCGTGAATGCAGATGACAAGATGAGTATTGTCGAAGAGAGGCCGCCGTCAGGTCACGCGTCCACTCGTTGCCCAGCCCTTCCCCGGTAAATAGCTTTTCGCGTTTCTTTCAGTTACCGGGTACTCTTCTCGTCTCGTATTCGTTTGCTCTTTCTCTCTCGATAGCTGGTGTTTTTCTTTTTTTTTTTCTTTTCCTCAACTGAATGCAAAATGAAACTCGAAAGCACACGCGAGAATATCGTATTATCGAGAAGAGTATATTTATTCGACAAACGCACGCAGTTTAAGGAGTTCGAGAATGTATAGAAGCACGATGAAATTTAATAAAAATTTTTCAAATATCTACGATGCTTCGGAAAAAAAGCAATTTATTTCCATGATTGAATAACGCCAAAACCCTGCAATAATTGTTCTCTTTTATTGGTGAATATATTTAAGAATGATAAAATAAAATTAAATGACAGTCGAAATAATGAAGTAAATATCTTGCTAATTTATTTTCAAGTTCCCAACTAAATATACGATCACCAAGATTCAGTTAGGTGCCGCAAAAATTTCAATTTATAGACTTTCGCGATGCGAGAAGAGCAGAAAGAAAAAGAAATACCAGAGTACTAGATCTGGGTAGTTCAAAGGCTAGAGTGAACGAAAAGAGAGGGACGATTAGCTCGAACAAAGAGGGGGTCGAGCAGAGTGGCCAGAAAAGGAGGAGGAGGAGGAAGATGCGCGTTCTCAGGCTGAGAGAGAAAATAATGCAGCTGCAGGATCGCCGAGAAATTTAATTAAAAGCCTCTGGCCGAGGGGCCGCGCCCGGATTTGCTCGTGGGAGCGCCAGCTCGAAAAAGCCAGAGCTGCTGCTGGTGTTTTACTTGGCCTCACGATCTCAGACCCCGTTAAATTCAAGCTACCGCACCAGCACTACCACCACCGCCTCTTCTTTAAAAAACCCGGTCGTCGTACAACTTGCCTGCTGCGCCTGAAGGTTTCGAGTGGCTACTACCTCGAGACTAGGGGACATCTCGCAGCACCCTTGTTTTTTCATGGTTTGTTATGACCGAATAATGGATGTCAAGTGGGTATATTGGCAGCCAATGTGCGGCACTCGAACGTCGAAGAGATTTCGGTGACTCTTTCCACGTTATCCTTCTTTATTAGGCAGTTGTTTTTCTTCGGATTTTATTATTCTCGTAGTTTTTTCAAGAATTTTCAAATATATGCGATAAAGCATGCAGATAGGGAAGAAGTCGTCGTGACGAGGTGCATTATAATAATTTTAATAAAACCTGAGCTCAGACTACGCAAGCAGATTCAGAGGAGAAACGAGGTGATGATAAAGAAAGTGAAGGACGAAAAGATTTGACCGCGCAGATGAATACAGAGAAAGAGAGCCTAGAGAAGAGAAAGGGGAAGAGCGAGTGTGAGCTCGACGCGTTTCAATACGCCGCGTCTCCTCCTCTCCTTTCCAGCCTCCTCTTACCTCAGTCGAAAGGACGCTGACGCGGCGACGCTCGCGATATTAAAAAGACCGCCTCGTCACTTTCCACCTTGAGCCCGGCTAACCTCTCCCCCCTCATCTCTCTCACTCTTTTTTACCGCCTCTGATTTTCATATCTGTAATAACACGCGACTTAATGCCGCTCCTCGGCGATTCAGCGAGAAGAAAGTGAATCCACGCTTTACTCGCCCTACCCACCCCTTATTTCCTTCCTTCCTTCCTTCCAACTCTTGACGACCTTTCCCCGACCGATAACCTCTGCCACTGAGGATCTTTATCGAAGCTTCTTGCGAGCTTGATGGCAATTTATCGTGTTAGAACTCAAGTCGCACCGACTAGGCAAATCAATTTGCGCTGGTGTATAAAAAGTCACTATTCCATGCCACCTTGATGAGCTGATTATACGCTAGAGCTTTTTACTCATCGCTATGACACAATTTTTCTTACTTTTTTTTTAAATATAAAAAATAACAATTCTTTATTGTTGCATTAAAAACAATAGCAAAAAAGAAATTAAAATTTAAAATTGACTAATATTCATAGATTTTTTAATAATCTATATATAAAAGTTATGTTGATTTTTTTTTCATGTTTCTAATTAATAAAGTTTATTTGTAGAAACGATTTTATTAATAACACTAAAATATATAAATATGAAAATAATTTCATTAAATGAATACGTACATGTATACGAAATTGCCAATTTGAAGTGTTGATGAAGTTTTAAATTAGTTAAAATTCTAGCGAAACTTCAAGTTGGGTTTTGTTGTCGCATTTATTGATCAGTATAGTATGATATTTTTTGGGGGTATGATAAAAATGTCAGATTCCACATTTTTCTAAAAGAAGTACGCGTGAAAAAAAAATAATAAAAATAGCTTATCGATTCACGTGGAAAAAGCATCCGGTACCGCGGATCTGTTCAGCGAGTCTGCTGTGAAACAAAACGAGAAAAAGAGACAAACGAGATGGAGCGTTTAAAAATAAAAACTCGTCAGGCCGGAAATTTGACGACGCGAGCCTCTGTTCTCACTTAATCATCTAATGCGATTTTTGCTGCACTCCAGGGGGTTCAGCACTCGCCACGGGCAACGTCGCAAGGCTGCAATTGAAGCGAGCCGAGTCCGAGAGATGCTTTCTCTCTATTTCGCTTCACTTCTCTTTTTTTCATTCTTCATCCCTCTCGTAAAAAGCATTTCGCGCCCTGGGATTTCGCGGACGGCCGCGGACGATCTGCTGCGGCTCCGCTGCTACAATGGACCAGCACAAGCGCGCCAGTCCGATAAACTCGTTGGCAAGCGAGCCCGTATATTATTTCGCTCTACAGACCGGGATGAAAATCCGTATAGCGAGAGTAGCTCGCGAGAAATGAGGGGGAGGGACTGGCGGGTACTTTTCCTGTAGTAGAGCATGTGTATAATTCAGGGCGTAGTTTTATTTTTTGCCCTGCTAACGGTGAAACCTCTGGATGTTCAATTTCGAACTGATAATGACCGATTAAATTCTTGATTACTTTATTTACGACCTACGTCATGTGACTCCGAATTTTATTATTTTTCCCTCGCGCTTTACCCAGCTGTTTGATGGGATTTCAGGCGCAACTAAAATGTACGGCTAGTTTAATAAAATTTCGTTTTTGCATCGCGAATGAATTTGACATCACGGTTCGAGAACTGTTTCAGAGTCATTATTTATTTTTTTTGGATTTATTTCAAATTATACATACGTGCTCTTTACATTTACTCGAATCGTTTTCTCACTCTTTTTTTCACCTCTTTTCTCTTGACCTTTATTTGACTGATTAAAAATTTGGAAAAAAATGCAATTATTTTAAATTGCGTACTCTCTAAATTTTAATGTTTAAATGAGTTTATAAGCAGCAAGAAAAATGTCGGCTTTCTCAACGAACGTAAAATTATTATGAGTTTTAGAAATTATGCACTCGTAAAAAATATAAATTGCACACACACATATTGTAATAGCATTCATTTTTGCTCGTTTTTTTTCCATTCGTACGTTCATCGATCGTTTTTTCGAGAAATCGTTTTAAAAGGTTAAACACTATGCAAAGTTGAATGCTCGCGGAAAGCCTTTGGTTCAACAAAAAATATATTCAAAAGCCAAAAGTTAGGTTTTCCTCGAAAAATTCAATCGCCAAAGGCCTCTGCAACTAAATATATTCGAGTTGTTTAAAAACGGATTGCTAGTTCAAAGCAAAACAGGCGCTCAGAGCTAAGTAAATTAGAATAACGCTGGGAAAAATGAAGAGAATCGGCCGGCTTCGTGAAACTTTGCGAAAGTTTGATTATCTGATCTATACATAGACACACACACACACACACACATATATGTGTGTGTGTGTGTGTGTGTGTGTGTGTGTGTGTGTCCAAGTATCTTGCGACACTGCTAAAACTTTTACTCCGAGCTTCTACAAGCAATTCTTCGTTATACTTTCCGCTCCTCTTTCTTTCCTCTTCATGACTTTTTCTTTATTTTTAAATTTCACGGAAACTAGTAACACTTTATTTCCATTTAATTTTACCGCGACTTTTTTCAAACTCTTCAATCGATTTTTCACTCTCCTCCCATCTCTTACTTTCTTAACTTCATTTCGGCAATTTTATTATAATAGCAGATTTACTACAAAAAACTACTCTACTTTTTATTAATATTAAAAGTAAAAAAAAAAAAGAAAATAAGTATTGTGCTATGCTTGATAAAAAGTGCATTATCTATTTATCCGAATAACTTGTAGATTGCAAGGTGTATAGGCATTCTTCGCGTGAAAGGGACTAAGTAAGGAGAAAAGATAGCAGCTCCTCGTGAGCTTTCAGCCAGATCAAGGTATAGCATCGTCGATAAAAGCTCTGTGATCGCGAGGTAGACGAGCAGTAGCGTATTTTCTCGATAAAGTCACTGGCGTTAAAGCCGTCTTCTCTGCCGCGCGTGAAATGTGCACCGATACATATTCAAAAGGAGTTGGGCTCCAGGGGCCCGGGGGGGCGCAGCCTTGCGCGGCAATTAGCATTAATCGCTCGCCTCCGGGAAGAGGAGCTTGAGGAGGAGAGAGAGAGAGAGCATTGATCGCGCCGTTCCTGGAATTTCGCATCCCATTGAACTTTGCTAGCGCGCGGGTATTTGCTAAGCCAACGGAATTATCGGCGACAGCTCGGCTATCTTCGCCTTAACCATTACCTACCTCTCTTCCTCTCCGCTCGGAGCTTGGTCTCGTGTTTTACTCTTGCCCGACGTTTTTATTGCAGCTCTGCGGCTTTATTGGACGCTGTTGGACATTTTTTCCTATCCAAGAATTTAAGTGGTCGATTAACACCGCCACTTTTTATGAGGGAACGGCTTTAGTCGATATAATGCCGAATAAATGCTACCCTGGAAATTGCTTTTAATTTTCTTTATCTTTCGGACTACTGATAATACACACACACATAAAAACACCTATATTTCAAAAATCAATATATTAATGAATGAGTCGATTAATCAATGGTAAGGTTAAAAATAGAATAAAGGAGAGGAGTGAAAAAAAGAATGTTTCTTATAGTTGAAAACAATAGTTTACTGAAATATGATTTTATTACTAAATTTGCGAATTATGTACATTAGGCCATACACATGATTTTTACGTAGGTAGATGCTTTCGTACAACGTGTCAAGTAAAAAATGCGCTCCTTCTGTTTTTTTAAAAAAATGATCTTCATATATACTTTATTTTCTCTTAGAGTAACAATTTTCTTTGTTTATAAATAATTTATAGTTATATTTATATTGATTTATATAATATGCGCGGGGTTTTTGAAACGACAAATCTTCCGATTAAGGAATATCCTATAAATAACGTAATCGACAATGGATATAGCGTGATATTGAAAATTACGACTGTCAGAAATCTGTAAGGTCATATCGGAAGACAAGACGCAACCGCAAAACAGTTAGTGTACGCCTCGAAAAACAGACATAATATTTTTTTTTCTGAAATTATCTACCTGAAATGAAGACTGGATTGATGCCAGGTATATTGATAGATTTCAATACTTTTACCAGGTCAAATATTTAGTAAATATTTAAAATTCAAAACAAAAGTGCAAAGTCAAAAATTTAAATATATATATTTATTTATAAATTTCATAAATTTGATTTTATTAATATCTTTGAATGATTGCTCTAACAACGTTAAATAATTTTAACAAGAAAAAAATCATTTTTACGAATAATAATATTTACTAAAAATCTAAATTATCCGTTATCTTTTTTTTTTTTTAATAATCTGATACAAAAGTTTGATAAAATACCTGTGTACGGCGCATCAATAGATTCGATAATTTTGTCATTTCCAAGTATTTCTATACTTTCGCACACTTAGCTCGGATCAGCAAGAAAGCAGAGTCAATTTAAAATCGACAATTCCTAACTATTTATAATGTTTCTCTTGAATAGCTTATCCTAGTTAGATATATCTAGGCGCCAACTTGCAGTTTGCAGATAAGGAGGCCGAGAATAAAGACACGTGAGGTTCGATCGAATCGAAAGACCGTCGTGATTTCTGACAGGTATATACGCATGATATACCATTGTCTCATCATAATATTTACCTTTATATCTTCATTAATTTATTTTTTCTCCTCGCTAAAATTGCGTATTCTTTCGGCTACATGTGTAGGTCATTGTTGAAACTTAACCGACGACGACACATCATCGGCTTCATTTAAATTTACATTCGCACACAACGCAACAAAGTTTATCAACTACTTATTCGCTCAACATTCTGATTTAACGGCAGCGCTTATATATACGTAGATTTATATATACATACACGGCACATATTTTTTTTTTTTTTGTCTTAACGTACTATTACTTGGGCAAGTGCTTATACATTCAACAGGATAATATAATAATTATTTTATACAAACGGGTGACAATCGTCGATATATACCTATATTCATTCATATACAATGTTTATTCAAGCTTTTCAATCACTCCTCCACTCAAAATGTTCTGTATTGCGCGTGGGTTAATGTATAAAATACATTATAGACGCTCGAATTTTGATTTTTTTGACTTGCGTGGAACCAGGAATATCATGCAGGTCGTTGATGACTCAAAAAAAAACCACTAGCTATACGCAATATACGGGCATGCTGTCCCTTGTACTCGAGATCAAAACGACTGTCGGAAGCTCATGTAAATACAGCGTTGTAATCGTGCGTTTTTAGAGCATATACCTATATCATATTCGTTCAGTTTGTGTTTTTGTTAGCCTCCGCCCCCTAAATTTAATGACTGTTACATAATTTGTTTTTTTTTTTAATTGAATCGTTCACTTATATTGTCAAATCTAAAAAATAATAAGTAAAAATTTTGATAAAATTAGACTCAGAACGAATCAATCAAAATTAATCCTAAGTAATTACTTCAAATTAACAAAGTACGCTTTTGAGAATAGTTTACAATATAGTTTTAGAGGTACTTTGTTGTTCATCAATAGCCGAGCTTTATAGACGAAGCATATGCAAAATTACTTGATGTATGATTGAAATATTTTATTCATGCAGAAATGTAAATGCGAGATGGGAAGAAGACGACGAGTAGATTGATGCTATATTACTGAAAAATTTCAGTTCTTATGAATACATATTACTTTCAATATCATTCTGAAATTCATTTCTTTCAGATATATATAAGCAAAAAATGTCGTGCTGTGGAGGTCACAATTTTTTTTTTCTCTCCTTTTTTCTTTATTTTAACGAGCGTGAAATAAGACTTGAACATTACAAGGACATAAAATTTTTTTAGAATTATTATATAACAGTAATAAAATTAAAATTATACGAGAATTACAAGCCAATTCGTTGGAGTGCTACTGTTACCTTTTGAAGTTCATGTCTTGTGAATTGTGTTAATTACGCAGACAAAAGAGCCCATTACTTTTGTTGAAAATCAGTGAAGGTTAATGCATGTAATCTTAATGTACTGGAACATAAACGTGCTTCTAAATTTACCTTTAAAAGAAGCAGTCGAAAGCTCCTCGTAAAATCTTATCCTTAAACTTAAGCTTTTGAACTGCTGCTCTCCATTTTTGCAGTAATTCTCGTAATGCGCGATAATAATTCTCTTAAGAAATATGTGGAAAGTATGAAAATGAATTTTCACAAACTTTTATTTTTTTTCCCTGCTCATGCTTCACTGCTTATGCTTAACAAACTAAATAATATACTCCAACAGAATTTCTTTTCAAAAATTAGGCTACTCTGATTTTTTATTGTTGCGCTACGTTCGAGCGACCGCTGTAACATTCAGACAATATAAAAACAAAAAAGAGAGCGGCGGTGGTCGAGTGGTTAGCGTGCTCGCCACTAGACCAACGTCGTTCTAGGGGTCCGGGTTCGAATCCCGGTCGGACCAAAAATCTTGAAAAT